>JAEMPF020006602.1:0-7500 GCA_022496165.2 Catalaphyllia jardinei
CCCCCTATCCCCCGTCTTCACAATAGTACTTAACCATGTGTTATTGCATACCCCCTATCCCCCATCTTCTCATTGGATACACGTCTTTATATACAAGTCTTTCAGACTTGAGCAAAATCCTTTTAATTGTGACGAAGTTGGACCCACGTTTTGCGCATTTTTGTCTTGGCGATTATGGAACTAAGTGATCAAGAACTGAGCATCGCTTTGGAGGAATTTGAAAGGACTATGGTTGATGTAAGTGAATTATAATTTGTGCGGCTGATGAATCAGGAGCGATGCGATTTGAAATGTTTGTTTGATCTTAGTTTAAGCGCGAACGTTTGTTTGAAATACCTTAGATGAGCCCTCGGTTTTTAATTCATTTCACGTTTCATCTCTTATCGAGTCCAGTGGGCAATTTTCCACCCAAAATAAACTCCTATTTATTTTGAATTTGCGTGACATTTTTGCGAAAACCCTGGCGTGATTTGTGTCGCCATGGAAATCTGTGAGACTGATTCCAGTCCTCCGTTGAGGCTGGTGAGTTGTTTTCCAACATGACCGACTTCCATGGGCACCGCCATCTTGCATTCTTAACGCAACTCCTGATTGGCTGAAAATAACCTCCGCCATCTTGGATTTGGAAAACAATAGAGTCTATTGTTCTCGAAACAATAGCCTATTGTCTTTCTCGGCTCCTGATTGGTTACCGTCCCTATGAGCGAGGTATAGTAGTCACAATTTTAACGGAATTTCTGGAAATTTCTGTACCATTTGTCTGCACTTACTAGTGCCAGGCTCCTCACGGTAATACTTCCGAGAGAGAAATGCTAAGGATCTGAAAGATGGTGGAAGATTTCCAAAACGGTTATTGATAGAATTTGTGTCTTTGCTCGTTGTTAGAGTTAGCGAAGGTTTTAGAACACAACTGCAATCCTGCAGGTGAAAACGAATTAAGTTTTGTGGTCGGTACTTGTGTTATATTTTTACTTGCGTGATTTGAGCTTCCAGCGTGCTTTCAGCTACATCGAGGGAAAACACTGTGGATGCTGATTGCTGGTTTTACTGACGAAATGTGGACGCGACAGCAGCCAAACAGATGGACTTGTCGCCTTTTTCTCCAAAAAGATAAT
Source organism: Catalaphyllia jardinei (assembly GCA_022496165.2). Classification (NCBI taxonomy): domain Eukaryota; kingdom Metazoa; phylum Cnidaria; class Anthozoa; order Scleractinia; family Caryophylliidae; genus Catalaphyllia; species Catalaphyllia jardinei. Next base: position 1,116 of record JAEMPF020006602.1, read on the forward strand.
TCTCCAAGTTGTCCGATAAAACCTCTGGCACGACAAGAAGTTCAGCCGTCATGTTCTTTGTGGATATGCACCCAGACCCCGGCCCACTGGCATCTGAAACTTCCTATCAAATGATACGATTCATTCTACTTCGTTTCCTTAGTAAAAAAAATGCAGTTTCATTTGTCGAGATAAAAAAAAAACTACAGAAAATTCCATTTAAATGGAAAGCGCACCAGACCAAATTTGCCATCACTATCGCGCGCTTTATGGCGCAAGCTCTGGGCATATTTTATTGCAGAGGAGCTCTGGGTACTTGAGTGAATCCGGATACCATCAGGTGAATTCGATTTGCATACGCCACGTGTGGACGGCGAAATTTTTGAATCCGGGGAAAGTTTTCAATCCGGATACCTATGGTCGGGGCCTAATAACGCGATGAGTATGTTTTTAGACAAATGAACTTCTTCGCTAATTACTTTTTTTTAGGTGGATCGTTATTGGATGGTTTCAGTTGAAGCAGTTCATGAAGATCCTTGTAGAGGACACCAAGAAGCAAAGAATCTGTAGGTTGAAATAACAACAAAAAAAGCTGTACAAGAAATGAAAAGTCGCATACAGGTGAAGAATGTAAGAAACCGACAAAACTTTTCAATTTATAATACATTTTTCGACAGAATCTTCTGTCATCTTCAGTTATACAAGTGCAAAGCGAGGGAATTTGAATTCATAGTAAGTTGAAAATGCTAATGTAATTAATGGTAACAACAATTACAATAACACCAGAAGTTTCTGTCAAAGCGTGTATTATGAATTGAAAAGTTTTGTCGTTTTCTTAAAAATTGTCACAATTCTTGAGAGAAATTTTTTCTTGTTTTGTTTTTTTTTTCACTGAGGACCTTGTTTCAGCAGCTAACAGTTTGTGTACTAAACGGTATCGGCAAAATTTAGAGCAGCTTTATGCAGGAAAGGTGGTTACTTGCAATCGAGAAGTATATAACATCTTAGAGGTACAGAAATTGTCCTTGTCGCTTCTTGTCGCTAAATCTGCAGCCATTGGTAAGTCGGACAGTCCTGTGAACCGGCTTTATACTTCAGCATTATATTTTATGACACGCTTTAGGCAATCAAATACAAAATTTGAACAAAAACAATCAATCAACTGTTTATCTCTCTACTCCCTTTACTACTTCTTATACAACGTATCTTGTATAAAACTTATTTACTTACCGTTTTTGAGGAAATTCCTGAACGAGATGACATTATGTTTTTCTGGTCCCCTGAGAGTGAAATCTCTAGCGTCTCGGTGGAAAAATCGCTTAATATGCAGAACTGTCAAGACATGTTATGGACAGATTACTATTCGCAATAAAAGTAATTCAGAAACAATTTCAATCCGGCAAATATTTTTCCCTCGCACACAAATGGTCGATTGGTCAGTCGACAAAACCTGGAGAATATCCAAGTGATGTTCCCCAATTTACAAATATTTGAAAGATTTTAAACACAAAAGCTCCCATTTGGCTCTATCTGTTTCTCGAAGTTCGATGCTTCGCGCTGGAAAAACTGTTCGCTTCTCGTAACAGATGTTGTGCACAGACATTATATGTCTGGTTCTTGTCAATGTTACTTACAAACTCAATTTATTGGTATTTTGTATTTTTTGCTCTCGCAGATCGGGTTACTCAAAATTTATTTTCTACTTACGGAGCCTGCTGTTGGTGATGTTCAGTTGAGGCACTGATTCATTGAGATGGTAACGGCCGTACGTAAGGGAAAATTCTTCGAAGGCAGCGACTACTTTGAAGATAGATCCTTCCCTGTCCTCTGATATTAAGTAAGAGATATTTCTTAACTGTTCAGTGGTATTTTCTAACAGATTGACAGCATCCTGAAATAAACGAGAACAGCAAAACCATGTAAAATGCTATGCATTAAATAAGTTATTAGTGTGAACGAAACATGAAACAAGTGCACTATATTATTAGATTCGTGATTCCTTTTTTCTTAACGAGTTGGGGGTTCTCTGGGGTTCCCCTGGGTCTCAAATGATGTTTACTCAATATGCATTTTAGCAAACTTGTTTGACGTCAAACCATGCTGGAATGACATCATATTTATAGTTGCCAACCATACACGCTGGTTTTTAATGTAAAATAAGACAGAATGGTCGGTAACGAAATGATAAATGACGGAAAATCAGGAAATGCATGGGTAGTTAGTGATTTATAAGCATGAGTGATGTTACCAGGAATATGAAAACATCAGAGTGACCCTCAATTCCGAAACGCATGAGCAGGTCGTACAATGTTTTTCACGAATCACTTTGCTCGAGAAACACTTCTCACTGGTTTCTCCAAAGTCAACTTTCCTTCTATTTGCCCATTCTTGTCAGATGCATTCCAAGGTGTTTGATCAAGCAATCATTTTTAGTGATAATTTTCTTGTTTTTGTTCCATCGCATTTGCTTCACGTTATTCCTTGTCTCAAAAAGCAAACCGACTTCCATCCATTTCGATTCTAAAATAGTCCGCGTCCCCGTTGTTTCCAAAGCAACATCCGTATGGCACTCAATAGTCTATTTAAACTTTCGCTATCAACCAATCAGAAGCTGCCTTTTTTTTAAACTGGAAGCTGCTTATTTGTTTTTAACTGATGTACTGAGGTTGTTTGTCAAAGTTTAAAAGTTTAAAAGACACTGAATATACCTGCAAGGAAGTGTCTTGCTTGGGGTCTGTTCTGTTAAACGCAGAAATAATGTTTTTCACCTAGAATGAAGACGAACGATTTTAGTAAGTTGACATTCTCTCTGAAATGACCTATAGTATTGGATTTGTCTTAAGGAATGCAAAATAGAACACACTGTAGGAAATACATGTAGGAGATTTGAACTTACTACCATCAAGTTTTGGCATTCGGGAAGAAAAAATAGGTTGAAGGAGTTGTTGACACTAACTTCGCATCATGTGCAAACTATTTAAACTGATAAGAACCATACAAACGATAACGTCAGGTGCAGATTCAAGGACTTTACGGATTTAACCCATTAGAATTTAATCCATTGACTCCTGTGCCGGCCGTAACCGGCCGTGGGGAGCCTTGGCCTTTCTTCAACTTCTGACGCCATCAGTTTCTGATAAAAAATTGGCATCATCCATACTCAACGGTTGCAGGAGGAAAAGATTTGTCCAGTGATACCCAGATCAGAGTGATCGTTTTAATAGAGCCTGAGATATGCGCAAAAATGCTCAAAAAGTTGAGTGAAAAATTCAAAGCAAAATTTCCTGCCACTACACCTGGCTACTCCATGTTATAAATTGTCCGTCTAGATGACGCTTTCTTAGAGATTTGTTTTAACTGCAGGCAAGCCCAGTAGAAGGCCAATCACTGCAGCAAAAAGAAAGGAAAAGGTAAGAAAATGGAAAGGCGAAACAAAAAAAAATCGAAAAGCCTATAGACGTTGGTCACTTTCTCAAACATGTGATTTCTGTTCATGCCCGAGCCAGAATGTCGTAAGGGAAGCCGCCATGTTGAAAATGGCTTTTTGACTAGATTAAAGCTAATTTGGCCCATATCCAGCCTGAAAATCCTCAAAACGTCCAAAAAATGCGTTTTTGGCACACAGCTCCAGGACTCAATGGGTTTAAACCTTCTTTAAACAAAAATGTGGGTAGCGAGAGACTTTTCTTCTTTACTAGCCTTTTATAGATTTTCCAGCGGACTTTGATAGGTCCGTATATTATCAGTTTTTCACAATAGTCTTGATTAGGTTCCAGTCTTTTTCTGTAGAATTTTAATCGTATTGTATCGTATCCAACAGTCAATTCTGAGGATGTATACTGAGGCATACGAAATTTTAAGTCATTAATCAAAGTTTTTTACAACATGTGTTGTTTTCAGTGTCATGTTTGTAACCGCAGTTTATATATAAAACGAGTTTTAGCAATAACGACGGCGACGGCGGGAGTGAACTCTTGTAAAAAATGATTTATATTTAACTTTCGAATGTTGCAAGTATGTGAATCTGTGCAGTACTTCTGTCGGTCTGAAAACTTGCTCAGGCTAAACATGTACCGACAGCGTTCATTTCTAAGGCCCTGTCCACACTAATCCGTTTTCAAACGAAAACGGAGCTGTTTTGCTCCGTTTTCAAAAAGATTTGCGTCCACACTTATCGTTTTCGTATCGTTTTCGCCCGTCCACACTACAACGTCGTACCCGTTTTGAAAACGTTTTTATACCGTCATGGTAGCGTCTGTCCGCCATTTTGGATACTCATGTTCGAGTGGTCTGGCGCCCGGTCGTGCCTATTTTGATGACGTCACCGTTCAGTTTCAGATAACATCGTTTTCTCTGTCCACATTAGAAAAAAGCGTTTTCAAAATGCATCGTTTTCAAATCGCTCCACTCTGGAGAGCGTTTTCGAATGGCTCCGTTTTCGGTGATCGTTTTCGGCATTGTAGTGTAAGCCGATAGCGGTATCCGGAGCAAAACAGCTCCGTTTTCGTTTGGAACGTATTAGTGTGAACAGAGCCTAAAGGAAGACATAAAAAAATTTCCATTGCACGGCAAAGAAATGTATACAATTTCAAAACGCACTTCAGAACCATTGTTTTGCTCATCAAACCTTTCGTTTGGCGATGCTCTTGTCGCCGTCGCCGTCGTGGTTTGCTTAAACCCCCTATTATTTCGGTGGAAGCTAAAATGGCCGAAGAATAAGAGTTTTTATGTTAGCTCGAGTTTGTGGCCTTGTTTAGCATTTTTCAAGCTGGAAATCACTAACATGTTGAAATCAAGTGGGCGGGGAACGGAATGGGTACGGATTTTTTTCTAGCTATAGTTGTGTTTCCTGTAGAACTATTAGTCTACACTAAAAACTGGCCGAGGTAGCTCTATTTATATACTCAATATAATATTGGGTTGAATGTATGCCGTCATCAGTCGTCTTATTTGCATATTTTACTCATTTTTTAAACTTAAATGTCTTCTGAGCTATTGCAGATATTTGCAAAGGGTAAACGGCGTTTTTATTATTTTATGGAATTCTATGCGATACACTCAAAAAAAATCAAGGGGTGAAAATTTGCTCATAGTACCACTTTAAATTATTTTTTTCAGTGGGTTGGAAGATGAGTGGAGTAATTATAATGTTAGTGCCCATTTGCTTTGTGTTATGTTTACTAGAATGAAATTTAAAGGCCATACAGCGCCAGGGTATTCGGCACAACCGTACTTTTTCTCTATTTACTATAGTAGCTTCAATTCAACAGTTTCGAAAAGTTGCAAATCCAGGGCAGCTCATGAATTGCTCTGTCACTAGGTTGAAGTATACTTAGAATTTTAAATATGAAAGCCTATCAATCCAGGCAATTAGATATGATCTTGATACTTGAGCTCTTTGCATACTCAAGGTCTATTTCCTACATTAAAGTGAACCCACATAGTGCTCGAATCTGTACGTACCAATTCTTCAATCGGAGAGATGTCTTGGGGCTTTTCGCTAGCGTCCTTCGATGCTGTTGCTGATGTTGTTACTGATGGTATTACCGTTGCTATCACTGGCGTTCCTGCTATTAATGACGATCTCGTAGATGCTGATGCTGGTGATGATGATTTTGGTGATTTTGTTGATACTGTTACCGAGGGAGCTACTGATAGCGTTGGTGTTGATGATGATGATTTTGATGATGGTGATGATAATGATGCTGGTGATAATTGTGAAATTACTGATGTCGTGGTTTTTGTTGTTCTCATTGATGAAGATGGTGTTATTGTTCTTGATGATGATAATAGCGACGATAATACTGGTGTTACTAGTGATAGTGGTTGCCCTTCAAAGGAGTGTAAAATAACAATGTTACAAACTACGGGCGAACAAAAATAAGACGACCTCACCTTGTACAATAGGTTTTGGACAGCTGCATGAGCTGACCGTTATCAAAGTTTGTTGTTGTGTGCCAAAAAGCAAAAAAAAAAATGGGGAATCACCGTGCTCGTTATTGAGATAAAACGCCCTGGAGACCTTCAGTCTTTACAGGTTTATGTTATTTTGAAACGATGTTGGCTTTGAGCTATCGGCCATAAAAAGGCTACATTAGTGAAATTTAGACCAGGTAGACGTACTCAGTTTAATAAAACTAAAAACGTGAACTAAGCTTTTGGAACTTATCTTGTTCCTTGAGGTAGAATAGACCTATAAAAAGTATAAATATTAACCCTACCCGTCCGCATTCGAAGAAACATGCACTCACACGAGAGCAGAAAAAGCGAAATATTTGAAACTTTCGCGGGCAGAGTTTCCTTTTTTTTAAAAAAAAAAAATGGATAAGTGCTGGAAGAAATTGATTTACGGAAAGAAAAAAAAATGGGAGTCACCGATCATCCAAGAGAGTAAATTACAGGCGAA
>JAEMPF020006602.1:12500-20000 GCA_022496165.2 Catalaphyllia jardinei
CCAAATAAATAAAACAAATATTTTACAGTTGGCTGGCCTACGTCGGTCTATTCCATGTCCTTTGAGAGATAAAGATTGGCTTCCATCAATAAATCCTCTAACGTTCGTGATTGATGATAATATATTTGACGTAACTACAAAGAAGTCAAAAGAATTCTATGCTCTACTTATCAGAGACAAAGCAAAACTTCCTTATATCGCTTATAAGTTACAGAGCGATTTTAATCTTACTAGTGACCAATTGAAACAAATTTTCCAGTTACCTCATTCAGTCACTCTTGAAGCGTATGTTAAAGCCTTTCAATACAAAGTTCTTAACTCAATTCTTTATACGAACACCAAGTTATATAAAATGGGTTTTAGAACAAATGATCTATGTAGTTTCTGCAAAGGTCAGCCTGAATCACTAAACCATCTGCTCTTCCACTGCCCTTATTCTAAGCAGTTCTGGAAGGATTTTGAAATTTACTGGTGCATTATTTCGAACCAAAGAATCCGCCTTTTCCCAAAATGTGCTTGTTGGAATTATTACTGAAACTTCTGACTGACCCGCTACATATAATGCTAAACTATTTTATAATAAGTGGAAAGCTTTTCTTGTGGAATTGCAGAAATAAGCAAATTCTTCCCAACATTCATGGATTTCGAGCAAAAATTGTTGCTAAATATGAAACTGAAAAAATAATCAGTAGAAAAGACTTCTTTAAAAAAAAGGACACTGTCTCCTTATCTATTTTAACTCACTGTTCCTATCATTACGCCACTTTTCTTTATTGTATCAATGCTGTATACTGCTATTATATATATATTTTTTGGTTCAGTAGTTGCTGTTGATTCTCCGTAAGCAATGTAATTACCGTTCTGTAAGTAGTGTATAAGTGTATTGTAAGTAGTTTGTAGGTCGCCGGAGCTCTCTATTGCCGTTAATGTATGTAAAGTCGTGTAAATGATGTAAGTAGTTGTGTAAGTAGTGCCTTTTTAATGTAAATGAACATATTTGTGGAAAAAAAAAATACCTTGGTCACAGTTTTTCACCATAAGGTCATTCCAGACCGCCAGTAACGTTTATTTCTTTTTAGACGAAACGTATTGGCAAAAACTGGCACAAAACTATTTGCTTACAACTTCGACAAAACAACTTAAGGGTTATTGTTAAGAGATAAGCGAAATTAAATCAAAGAAATTTATTGAATATCTCACAGCATTTTATTTAAGACTCCTAGTCACATGTCGCCGAAATAGGAAACGCGGCGTCAGTTTTCACGACAAAGTAACGCTTACCCCAATTTAATTAACTAATTTTAGTGTGAATATTCCTGTTGTGAGGTTGTGAGGGCTTAACTGAACTAGTCTTTTCGATATGATAGGTCAACATATCAACCACGTTTTCCACTGCGTTTATACCGTTTTGCAACTTCTCCCTATATAAACTCTTGAAACACGCTTTAAACCAAGGTCAGCCTAGATGGAGTACAGCTGCAATGTTGCGCGACCTCTTCGTCGTGCATTCGAGCCCACGAGCAATATCGCTAGCTAGCCATGATAACCATGAGAAAAGGAATTCATGAGTATCTGCAAGGATGGTTGTCCGCCAGAGCGCTTCACGCCCTGGAGCTCCGCTATTAGCATAATTTTTTTCTGGTTTATCTCATCTAGACCAACTAAAACCTTCAGGCTGGTGCATAGGACCTTTCGCTCTGGGGATCTGGGATAAGGGGGAGTGGGGAGGGTGGGGTAACGGATCGATCCTTGTCTTTATTTCGCAGGGGATTACCTTGATTTGAGTTATTTTTCTCTATTTACATTGTCTGCCCACTTTGATGTTAATTAGCGAAAGTAAGAAGGATGGGGAGCAAACTCGGAAGGAAACAATGAGGGAGCTTCTTTCCTCCTCCCCTCTCCCCTACTTAAAGCAGGGTCTGTTAAAGCAATAACAGACTCATTTGACCGCTTACCAGTGCACTGAGACTCTTTTTCTTGACAAATCTGCAGGCATTTGCTCGCATGACCTGCAACTGGACAACAAACCTGGCAGTTGCACGTCTGTTCGCATGTTTCTATGTAAAATTCCAGATTACAATCTCGGAAACACGTTTGCTTGCACTCTTTACTGTTCCATTCCAAACCACATTTACACGCACCTTCGCTGCACGTCTGCCTGTAGTGGGTTCCGTTACATTTCAAATCACAAGCACCGTTGCAGGTATGTATACAATTATCGTTGCAGTTTTCAGTGGTTGTGCCTCTACCTGAAAAAAAAAACGACTTTATGAAAATGCAGTCAATACACCACCATCATATCACAGTTTAAGGCAGCAGCGTAAATCATTATCCAATGATATATGCTTATGGTGTGGGCAAAATTAATTTCGCTTTGTCTTATGCTATGGCAACGTCATATCAGACGTAGTAATTTTTGCAAGCACTGCCGCGACAAAACAGAAGCATAGGACTTTTCGCTCTGGGGATTTGGCATAAAGGGGGCGGGGTGGGGTGGGGAGGGTGAGGTAACGGATCGATCATTTTCTTCATTTCGCGGGGATTACCTTGATTTGAATTATTTTGCTCTATGTACCTATGTCTCCCCACTTTGATCTAAATAAGCGAAAGTAGGAAGGGTGGGGAGAAAAAAAAAAAAAAGGAAGGAAACGATGAAGAAGCTTCTCTCTTCCTCCCCTCCCCCATTTTTAGAGCAGGGCCTGTTAAAGCAATAACAGACCCATTTGACCACTTACCAGTGGAAGTTGACGCTTCAGTGATGGCAATGAAGGTTTTAGTGCACTGAGACTCATTGTTTTCATAAATCTGCAGGCATTTGCCCGTACGAACTGCAACTAGACAATGAACCTGGCAGTTGCCTTGTTCTTTAAGTTCACTGCACCACTGTTCTCCGAGACATTCTAGATTACAATCTAGGACGCACGTTTGCTCGCAAGCACACGCACTCTCGTTGCACGTCTGCCCACACTGTTTTACGCTACATTTCAGATCACTAGTACCCTTTTTGTAAGTCTGTGTACCTTTTCCTCTATCGCATTTTAGACTAAACGTCACATTCTCGTTCTTCCAAGTCTGTTCGAAGGTACATTCCAGACGACAGTTTTTAGCGTTGCGCCTCGGCAAACATTTGTGCCAGTTGCAGGTCTGTGAACATTGCCATTCCCAACTTTCGCTGCAGTTGAAAGTAATAGTTGTATTACGATGTTGGTGGGCTTCACACCTCAGTTCGATACCTCTACCTGAAAAGAAATTTAACGACTTTATGAAAATGCAGTCAGTACACCATCATATCACAGTTTAAGGCTGCAGCGTAGATCATAATCCAATGAAATTTACGCTGCTGTCTTATGCTATGGCAACGTCATAAATTAATCAATAATAATGATATCAGACGTAGTAAATTTTGTAAGCACCGCCTTGACAAAACAGAAGTACCGGATCCTCTCGTTTTAGAGAATCTAATCAGCTTTAAGTTGAATAATAGACGAGAATTAGAAAGGTTGATTACACAGTATGGGGATATATTTTCCAATATTTCGGAAGGTCATGAATTATTGAAAAATGTATCCCTATACTGTGTAATCAGCCTTGCTAATTTTCGTGTAATAACAATAATAATGATAATGTTCAAGATAATGATAATGATAATGATAACGGAAACTCTGAAAAAGGTTTTCTTGAATGCAAAAAAAAAAAGATGGCTTCAAGAAACATCTTTTGGCACTTTCTCAGCGTGACTTTTTTCATGTGTGTATTATCAATAAGTAATAATACGTTTTTTTCCCGTTCAATCTGAAATTAATTTGCACTTGTGAGTCTTTCAAAAAGCTGAAAATAATTCCAAATTGAACTCGAAACTGTATGATTACCTATATTAATAACTATCTTTATACAGGGAGCTCACTCCACTAAGAGCGATATTCAGTGAGGCTCTGTAAAACAATAGAAAAAAACAACTGATCGTAGATAAATGAATGCGTAATAGTAATAATAAGTAGAAAGTTAAGAAATAAAAACCTAAATTAAACAAGGTTCAGGTTAAAAATGTTCAAAAGTCAGATAGATTAAAATATTAAAGCTATAAAATATCTACAGTATATAGCTTTTAATGTTCTGTTTCCTTTACAAGATGCGCCTAAAATGTTCCATTCCTTAGCGCATGGATAAGAAAAGTTTCTGCTTTCCGTAATTCCTTTTAGTGAGAGGAAGACGGAAATCGTTCCTTCTTCTAGTGCTATAACTATGGATGTCTGAGTTTCTCAAAATATTAAGATTGTGATCTACAAGTCCATGGATGTACTTAAAAGTAGTAATTCATGTAGTTATGCACTAGGACCTCTTGAAATAAGGTAGGCCATCCGAGTGTTTTGAGACGGTCGGTAGAGGAAGTATAGTTGGGCAAATCAAGGATAACTTTGGCAGCCTTATTTTGCAAGACCAGTAATTCATGCATTAATGTGATAAATGGAAAGCTTTAAAACTATGGCTGGTTTGCAAATAAGAAAATAAGATTTGCTCTGTGATGCTGAAATTTTCAATAGCTATTCATCAATCTCTAGCAAACAATATTGTGTGAACTGTTTCTATGTCATTTAACATTGCCGGAGTAACCGCATTCTGCCATACAAGTTAAGAGCAATTCTCTGTAAGAATCAAACAAAGTGGGAAATTAAAAAGAATTTGACCCCCCAACTCAAACTTACATGGAAATAGTTCCCCATGAGGGATGTTCAAAAGTGTAAATCATTGAGGTCATAACTTAATTGTTACCATGGTAACATCGAATGTTTTTCAATGCCTGAGAACTCCATTTTTAACTAAAAAATAAGTTAAAAATTGAAAAATTCAAAACCCTATTTCCCAAGTCCAATTGAACACTGCAACCTGAGACTTGCACCAAAAGCTAAACTACTATCATAGGTCCCCTCCATGTATGTGGCTTTTTATTATATATATCATACTTGGAATAAACGGCCAACTAGTTACACAGTGTCTCCACCATTTGAATTTGTGGGTGAAATTAGCACTGTGTGACATTAAAGGTCGAAATTTGTTCGTCAACGTTGAAACTTGTCTCGAAATTTGTTGTTCCGGTCCGGTATGACCGCGCTGCATGATTTCTAAGGGTAATCATGTCAGCTGTGCGCGATTCGTGTTGCTTGCCGTCAGTGAAGAAGCAGAAACATGACTTCCACGTTTTTGCGTTCAATGTATAATAAAACAACTATTAGATTCGGTTTTGTGATATCCAGAATAATCAAGGTCTCGGTAAGAGTTATCAGCCTCAGCCTTCGGCTGATAACCCTTACCTTGACCTTCTTTATTCTGGATATCACAAAACGTTCATCCAACAATTGTTTATTTTACGGTAAAACCTCTTGATTTTGTCACCAGTGCAATGGTTACGACTGTTGCAGAAATAGACAGCGGTTCTGCTTTACGTGATACTTGCCTCGCAACGGAAGTTAAAAAACCTTTCACGAAACCGACCATGTTACACGGTGGAACGCCTGCTGAAACTTGTTTTGCAGCGCCGTTGCACAGAATTTTCACCTAAAAGTTTCAATGTGCAATAGCGGCTTCATCAATGAAATCGCCTAGTTCTGCTGCGTGTAAGAAAACCTGTGTTAAGCCTAGTTTGCATATAGTCATCTCTGGCGGTTTCCATTTTTCGTATAAAGCTTGCTTTCCATATAGTCGTGCCTGTCGTACACTGTCGTACACTGTCGTACCTGTCCTCCGACTTGGATGACCATATGGAAACATTCATGCCTTTATCCAAAACGACTCATATGACAGCAGCGACACCGTCGTCCAGATAGAATTAGGTGCTATCTTTACGACAAAGATGACACCAATGATAAGTTAAGTCTGGTTCCATATATTCGTCTCTGTCTTATAAGTCGTCTCTGACAGTTTCCTCTTGTCGTATAACTTATCATTGGCGTCGTCTCTGTCGTAGAGATAGAACGCAGTTCTATCGGGACGACTGTGTCGCTGCTTTCGTATGGGTCGTTTTGGATAATCGCATGAGTCACGGTTTCGATATTGTCATCCCAGTCGGACGACAGGTACGACAGAGACGACGATATGGAAACCAGCCTCGTTATACCAAAAATGCCGCCACCGCCTAAGTATCACGTAAAGTAGAACAGCTGTCTATTTCTGCAACGGTCGCAACCATTAAACTGGTGATAAAATCAAGAGTTTAACCGTACAACACCACTTAGCATGGCTTCGCTCGATCTTGTTGCGCTACGCCAATCAGAAACCGGAACAACAAATTTAGAAACCAGTTTCAATGTTCCCGAACAAATTTCGGCCTTTAATGTCAAAAGGGGGCTTCTAAAACCTGTTTTGCAGCACCGCTGCACATATGTTTAAGGTAAAAGTTTCAACTTGTACTATTAAGAAGAAAGCCGATTTGTTGTCACTGTTGTTTTTTTATATATTTGTTGCTGTTTCTTAATTATATTTTATAGTATCCACTGAGGAGTTGGAAGAAATTGTACTTGTGGAAAGATATAGATCTGTAATTATCAGCACTAAAGGGCCCTAAAATGAGAGCACAAAGGCATACCAGCTGCAAACAATGAAAAATAAGAATGGTCAATAGCTGTTCCTTCATTATCTTTACACAATCATTTATTAACAATTTAGGACGCTTTGTTATACAAAGTATGGAGTAAGACGTGTTCTGGTTAATACCGCTGACCGGTAATGCCCCATGGCAGTATGTTCTCTCGAAGGTCTTCTTGGACACAGTAGTGTTTTCTGCCATCTGGGCTCCATAAATCGGGGTATAATGATAAGCTTATTGAAGTCTGCTCTGAATGTTGCATTATTCCATCATCTGGAGTGAATGGTGTCGTTTGTTTGAAGAGTACGGCAAAAGGCAAAGGTGGAAACTTACGCGTTTGTTAACTTCATGTCGGCTTGCTTTGGTATGACCAAACCTGACTTTAGTGAGCCTAAATAGGGAAATAGGCTGCTGCTGGGGATGAATAAAAAGACCAGCTGGAAGACAAGGTTCAGGGGACTGGATTTCTAAATAATACGAGTGCTATGCAGAAATAACCAGCTCATTCAAAGCGAATCAAAAATTGGAGAAATAAAGCAAACGTAAAGTAAGCTCCAGTTCCATCCAGTTTGTTTCAAAATTCATGGTCATAAACGATTGTTTTCAGTAGGAATTTACTCAACGGACAATATTCTTTTGACCTGACGGCTGTCTCGGTCATCTTCTGGTTTTTCTAGAGAACTAAGGAAGTTTTAATTTTAGCAAAATTTAAAAAACCTGATTTTCATCTTGTTTTTGCTGATTGCCCTGAGAACAAACTAAGCCCGCCCCGCAGAAAGTTTAGCAGATTTAGTAACTGGAATGTTTGTTGTAAACGTTCCATGTAGTTCCAGTTCTAGAACTGATGTACTTTTAGAGAAACTGAGAGAAACATGTTGCTTGTTCCAACCACAAATTCAAATGGTGGGGACACTGTGTAA
>JAEMPF020006602.1:25000-45000 GCA_022496165.2 Catalaphyllia jardinei
CAAAGGCTAGTCACGCTTCACTGGTTGAGGACTCTTTGTTTTAAAGTCCCAGTGCGGGAATATTAATGAGCTTGTCCTCCAGCATGGCGGATTTTGTGCCATGTGATCGTTTGTTGCAAAAGGCCTATTAAGCCTTGTTACTGTCTAGGTAAGTCTAGGTAGGTCTAGGTAAATCATTAATATTCAAACTGTCTAGGTACCTGTATACTAATAAAGTGTCTTCCTCCATACTAATGAAGTGCCTTCCTCCATCCTAATAAGTGTCAATCTAGAACAATAAAAACAATAAGGCTGCCTGGGCTTGCCCGCTAATAGTGAACCCTGATTGGCTTATGAAAAATCCATTTCGTATTCAAAATAAAAGTTCGCTTTCTCTTGGTAGCTACATTCCTTTATTCGACTTGAACTCGCTGGAAATTTGAAAACTTTGTTCGATTTTCGAAACGTTAATCGTGAAGATGGCTTTTTTTCACTAGCGTCGATGATTTTCAAACTGCTTTGAACGTTTGTTTAACTGTCCGTGATTCGGAAACGTTGACAAGCGCAAAATTCTGAACGCGCAATAATTTCTAAGGTTCTCTAGCTTTCTTTGAAAACGTTCTCCGATTTACGAAACCGGGCTCTTTTAAACGCGATTGGTTTAGGTAGAATCTATCATGTTTAATCTGATCTCTCAGCTTACTGGCAAGAGAGAGAATTAATTCTTAGCTAACTGCTCTTGTTTTCCGCTCCGTTAGTCACGCACTGAACTCTACTTTCAGCCCTAGATTTGCATACAAACTCCAACGGAGAAACCCGCGGGACAGCTCTACCATTGAAATTACAGCAATAAAAGTTCGGACCGCTAATTAATTGTCAACACGCGACAATAAATATTTTTGAACAACACGTTTCTTGAATGTTACTTTTATTAGTGAATACAAAAAATAATACACAGAAATGTATCGGCACTAAAATTACAACTGAACAAAACTGTTATGAGTAAAGTATCTGGAAATCAATCGTCTTCATCTTCGCTTGGAGGATAATGAGTCTTTTTTAAAGGTTTTGAATCAATGTGTTATACCGCGTGGCAGTCAGCGCACCAAATAAATTCATCTGTCAAGTGTTTACGATCAACAGGAATTTGATGTGCACATATCGGACAAATCCTATAACCATCATGCCAGAAACACCTAGGGCATTTGACTACTGCTGTTTCGTAAACGTTGTCTCTATTGCAATAGTAGCAAGGACCTTTTCCTTTAAGCAAAATCTCTGAATTTCCTTCATGTTCCAGGTCTGCGTTTTCTGATTTTTGATGTTCACTACTATATTCTGAGGCTGTCTCTGTTTCATCTTCGTTATCACTGCTTTCGGAGGCCATTTCTGTATCACCAGCCTCACTGTCTTAATCGCGATAGGCTTGTTCTTTTTCCAAGAGTTCTGCCGACATTCTCTTATTACCCAAGCAGTGAGGCCTGGGTTTAAATTTCGGTTTTTTTTTTCTTTTTTTTTTCCCTCGTTCAGTCACAAATCGCTGTCTGGTCTCTACAGCGCATGCGTCACTAATGCAGCGTACGGCACATGGAATTTACAGCAGTTGTCGTCGCGAAATAGCTAGTAGGTCGGATTCCATGATTTCTAGAGCGATGAAATCACATGCAAACGAACACACCGTTCGCGGTAGACCAACAGTAAAGGTCGTTAAACGTTTTCGGAAAGGGTCGGTCTGCAAGGCTTACGAGAGATCAACAATTTACGAGCGAACGTTAGGAGTGAATTCATCCGCAAGAATCATGTTTAATATGCCAAAGGAGCTAGCTATCAATCGGGGCTATCGACTCTTCACCTTGATAAAAAGCATCTTTGGAAGCGTCATCGTATTTTTAGACGTGATCGTGAACCAAGCAGGATCCCAGCACGAAAGGAAAGGTTAGAGAACATGTTTCTGTTGTTTACGAATGTATCTGTTTGAGTATACCTAAGTAAAACGCTCTGAGAAACTTCGTTGTCTCGTTATTTTCTTGTAACAGAGGTATGTGTCTTCTCAAGAATGAAACCCCTGTAGCGAATTATTGTGCATTTAAGATAAAATAAGCTAATGTATGAGTTGACCCCAGCAAATCAACTCTTGGATTGTACTGTCACGCAATACTGAAGCAATACAAAAATTATTCGAAAACCATTCAGTGGATAAAGTCAAGAAATTGTGATGTTATAGGAGATCAATAACGATTACACTTCTCTAATTTTAAATCTCTGTTTTCCCAAACCTGAGATATTCCTCGAATTATTTTGAACAAATTTACAGAGCCCAGGGTGGCTCTATGCCACGCACAGCCATAACTCTAAAATTCAAAATGTCTCGCTCGTTTGAGAAATGAAAAAGAAACAAACAACAAACAAACAACAACAACGGCAAGGGCTAAAGAAAATAGACTGAAACGTTCATAGGCTGATGTAACGATCTTGACTCATTTTACGTGCTAAAGGTCTGTGTACGAGTAATAAGCTATTAATCGATTTCAAGAAATGCAATCGAAGGCAGAATAGCTTGAGCACATCGATTCGATTGAATTTCTCACGACTTCAAATGCAGAACATTTAAACTCAATTGCAATATAGCTAGTGCTTCTCAGTATAACGACTGCCTGGGTACAGGCAGCTAGGCGTCTAGTTCTGTATCAAACGCTTATCGATTCCTAAGTGTGCCAACCCATCTATAAATGTTTTGAGGGCGCGGGGTTTAACAACATTGTCGTTTTGGGGGAGTTACACATACTCGACCAGCTCTGAAATGTTCGTCACAGGTATTATTCGCTGGTTTCGGAGTAACTGTCCGCGAGGTGTCCAAAACAAGATATCTTTGGAAGCCGCCATGCTGTGTAATAGTTCGGAGGCCTTTTGTCGGGAAACGAGTTGGTACAGACCATCTAAAACATCTTTAATTCGAGGTTTTTCATTATCGCTTTCCTCGTTTTCACTTGCACAGGTGTGTTCATAATCACTCTCTTTCTCTTCATCCCAGCCGACTTTTCTCTTTATATTGACCAGCACTCGTTAACGTCAAGAACCGACTGATTATACTACAGACTTGGTTGCGACATTTTATAACATTAGGGGCCCTATGCTAGTTAGAACTGGGATTAGCGAATCTTGTATAAATCCTCCACCTTCTTGAGCAAGGGTTTGCTTCTTTTTCTTGCAAGGAACACTTGATTCAACGAGGCTAACAAGGGCATGTATATGCTTTTTTAAGTTGCACTTCACTTCCTTAGGTACCGGTATGTTTCCATGACACATTAAAAGAATCTGAACTAATGCGTGTATCTGTTCTGGAGTGGCTGTCTCGTGGACAAGCTGACGCTGATGTTCTGGGCAACAAGTTAAGAGATAAAGGAAAGGTAGATTGTTCTTTACTACTCGAGACATGGTCTTAAAATAAGTAAAAGATGACAGGCACCAGTATTTTATAATTTTGACAGGGAATCCCACTTAAATTTAGGACCAAAGTTGAAAGTTGTCTTGGTCTTGATCCAACACAACTGTTTCGCGTTTCTTGAGTGGGGGTAAACCACTAAACCGCACTTTTCCTTTTGTAGATTTTCGACCACTCCTAGCCTGAGGTACCAGTCCACCAATAGGCGGAGGAGGCGTAGAAGGCGGAGAAGGAGGAGGAGGAGGAGGAGTAGGAGGAGGAGGTGGAGGAGGAGGAGGAGGAGGAGGAGAAGGAGGAAGAGAAGGAGGAGGAGCAGAGAAAACAATACAATTGAGGATTAGGAGAGAAAATAATAGAATTGTGGAGGAGGAGGAGGAGGAGGAGGAGGAGGAGGGAAAACAATATAATTGAGGAAGAGGAGGGAAAACAATCGTTTCCCAAAAATCTTGTTCCTCTTCAAACTTTCAATTCACTTGTGCAATTAACCATTTGATGCCCGTTATATTAGTGTTGTCTGATAAGGGACAATGTATAAACGGTGTCTAGACACTTTTTGAGGAAAATGGAAGTTGCCATCTATTTTTAAGAGCAATAGTGTGTGGTTTTGTATATGAATTAAGGGAACGACAAAAACGAGCCCAAGCGTTCCTTCTCTGTTCAGTCTCCATGAAATCCGTGAAACCCGGTTGCCATGTTAAGAAAGAAATCATAAACGTAGACCAGCTTTAAAGAAAGAAGTGCAAATATATCAGACCTGGATCATTGCCATCAAATCCGTGATATCTGCCTTGTTCAAGAGAAAATGAACACAGTCGAGCTTCCACATCAAACTGGAAGTTCATCCTGTTGAAAAAAATCTCTAGATCGGCCAGATTTGATGGATATCACGGAGAGTAGAGAAATCTTAATTAACAAATACTTGCAGTAAGAACTGTAAACATCTAATATAATAATATATTTTATTTCCATAGTTATAAAAAATATTTATAGTTTAAAAAAGAAGTACAAATAAATCTTTACTGACTTGTTACCATTAAACCCGTGATACCTGCCGTGTTTAATAAAAAATGACCACAGTCGAGCTTCCATATCAAATGGAAGTTCAACCTCTTGTAAGAAATCTCTATATTGGGCAGATTTGACGGATATCACGGAGAACAAAGATGTTTTAATTATTTAACTTCTAGTTAAAACTGTAAATATCTCATATGTTGATACATTCTAGTTATCTTTACAGTTCAGAAATGAAGAATTGAATAAATCACAACTGTCTTCTCACCGTCAAATCCGAGATATAAAAAACAGCTAAACAAGCAGGTCACTGCAAATTGTTCGTGTCTCGTTACTATAATGAACTATTTTCCCGTCAAAAATGATCTCGTTTGAGGCTTAGTTATAGTTTGCCTTTCTGCAAAGAAAATAGTCAGCATACAAAAGAGTAGTCTTGGTAAGGAAAAAAGTAAATGTCTTCAAACAGTGCATTGCAATGAGGTGTTATTTGTTTCAGCAGCCCAACAAATCGCCCTAGAAATGACGCTTTCAAGCAGCTAAGTTCTTTTAACTAAAAAAAAAATCTTGGCGTTTGGAAAACAATACAACTTAGTAGGTGAACTGTACTTAAGAATATGTGAGCTCAGCTCTTTTCTTTAGAGAATCCACCGTTCTTCCCTCTTGGAATTTGAAATCGGAATCTCTCAGAATGGCTGTCCATTGTCCATATCCATGCCTGTTAATTTCTCGCTTGAGAAAATCGTCCTCGTCTGCCGTAAATTTCATCACCCAATGAAGTTTCCTCTGAGTTCGCAGGTTCTCAGTGGAAACGACAACCTTTCTGGGGGGAGATAAGCTTGCTTTTTCCATAGTTTCAACCGACATTGTCGAGCTAGAAGTTGAATCACCAAACCTCGCCTGTACATCTTCGTCCACCTCTGACCCCTTGCTTCCTTGAAGCTTCTGTAGACACTCGTGAGCCTTCACAGCAACTTCGCGCGATCTCCGCTTTTGATAGTGAACTTTGGCAACAGCAGAACTGTGTTTCTGGTCTTCCGACAAAATCCTTTGCTCTTCGCTAGTTAGCTGATTAGGGCTTTCCGTTTCAACAATTTGGCGATAGCGCGTGGGATGAATGTATTTTTTTAATTCCATCAAACACCAGTTTACTCATAATCTCGCCCAATTTACCATGTTGGCCGCCATTTCTGTTGACCAGAACGAAATCACACTTAGGGTTTGAGAAGCGGTCTGACGTACGAGATGTAGCCATTGAGCACTTGCATGTTTGCGTCTGTCAGAATCAAAGAATCAAATCCGTACTTTCCAGCAGTCTTGAACGTTTTCTGATCAATTAATGCGCCCTTTTCCTTAGCTTTGGCAATCATGTCCACGGTCAAATTTTCATAAGTCATGGGACGTGACCCCTTCACTTTGATGAATAGATACACGGCTACGAATTTCGTGGCAAACGTCAAGTCTGAAGGGATAACTTGAGCTGGGCCCGATTTGCAAATCTTCACGGTATTTTCGTAGCGCGGCAGATGAAATTTCACGACCTCCAACAATTCCTCCATTGTTGCCCAGTGACCTCTTGGTTCCAGTGTCTTCATGTCAAAATTTTGTGTCCACTGAAAATCTCATCATTTTTGCGACTGTCTTTCGTGCTCTTTTGAGGTACAACTCTGTTGCAGAGAACTTTCGAAGAACTGCCTCCGATGCGCCATGAAGTTTTCTGAAGTCGATCATTTCAAAAATTGCATCTATGTAGCCTGTAAGTAGTCGATCAATAAACTTGAACAACAAATTTTGAGAACACAAACTAAAGTCCACCTCGTCAAAAATCAACTCTTCGCCGTCTTCGCAGCGAAATCTCAGGAACTTCAAGCATCTTGTGACTATTTGTTGAGCCGTGCGATCTTTCTCGCAACTGCCACCACTTCCAGTCAACCATTTCGTGAATACTTCGCCGATATCACACGATGATGAAAACAAGGGAAGTAACTTAACGGCATGCTTTCTGGTTTCACTTGATCTTGAATTGTGTTCTCCATTGCAAAATCGATATCTTTCGAATTGGGCTTTTGTCAAAGTAGAAGAACCAACTGTGCTTGGTATTAACATGTTTTCTGCACCCTCTTTGACTTTGAAATCCATCATGATCCCACTCTTGTATTGGGCAGTGATACAAATTGTCGGCCTCATCCTTTTCCAAGTGAAGCCGTTTTGGTTTGGCTGACGCTCCATCGATATCCGAGCAATTGACTTTGCACTTCTTGCTCATTTTGCCTTTTTAGGACATTTGGCCCACCCTAACCGAGGACAAATAAAGGAATTGAATATATGTGATATATATTTGTATGTTCCCAGGCATGCCCTTACTTGCCTGCCCTTATTACTATTGTGAAAAATTCATGACAGTAAGATGCAACCAATTTTGCCCAAGCAGGTCTGTGCGCGCCCCATTGCCTGCTTCATTAAAAAAAGGACTCCTAAATTTGGGAACAAAATAGAAATGCGAGACAAATTGGCCCGAAATCGCTTCCCAAATCACCAATTTAGGAACGATATGTTCCATTCACAGATAGGAACTCCAAACATTACGGTCCTAAATCATCAATTTGGGAACAATATGTTCCATTCACAGTTGGGAATTCGGAACAAAACGGTGCTAAATGTCCAATTGTGGAACAAGCTGTTCAATTTGCAGATGGAAACTCGGAACAAAATGGTCATAAATTTATCCATTTGGAACAAAGTCTTTCATTTACAGATGGGAATTCGGAACAAACCAGTCCTAAATTATCCATTTGGGAGCAACGTGTTCCATTTACAGATGGGAACTCGGAACAAAACAGTCCTATATGACCAATTTGGGAACAATGTGTTCCATTTACAGATGGGAACTCGGAACAAAACAGTCCTAAATGATCAATTTGGGAACAATGTCTTCCATTTACAGATGGGAGCTCGGAACAAAACAATCCTAATTTACCAATTTCAGAACAATATGTTCCATTCACAGTTGGAAACTCGGAATGAAATGTTCCTCTTTTCCACCAGAGTGAACGTTTTGTACCTATCATGTAAAAATGCTGGTCCTCTTACAGTAAATAGGAACACAAAATCGAGGAACAGTCGATACTAGAGGAACGTTCCTCTTCAAAGGGAGGAGGAGGAGGGAAACAATACTGGGTATTGTGGTGATTAAAGCCTATATAAACGAGGAGCATCATACACATTTTGTCAGTTTGCGCTAGGCTTTGAATGAGTTGACATGAGTTGGCCCTGTCCTGTTTGTGAAAGGGTTTTTTTCTAGAAAAGATAATTTGCAAAGACATACGAACAGAAAACACAGTAATTCCAGTCTTGCTCCAGTCATACCAATGTCAGAAGAAAAGTGTCAGCGGTTTTAATTGGTTCACTGTTACAACAAGCTCAAAGCGTGTTTGACCAACCACCGGAGAGAATAATCTGGTGTTATTCATAGTGGGAAAACGCCTACACGCAATATTGATGATGATACCAACAATCGAATTTGTCAAGGGGATCCCAAAATCTCTGGAAAATGATTCCTATTTAGACGTCAACATACGCAACCTGATTGTCATTGACGACCAAATGATTGAAGCCGGAAAAGATAATCGGATCGTGAACATGTTTACAAAAGGATCGCATCACCGAAATCTAAGCGTTAGTTACATTGTGCAAAATCTGTTCCATGAAGGCAAAGGCAACCGAAACAGTCATTACTTGGTCCTTTTCAAGATTCCTAGGGATAAACTGCAAATTTTGATTCAGACCAAACAAATGTATCCAAGTGAAACTGAGGCAGTGCGAAGACCACATGGTTATCTTATTGTAGATCCCAGGCCAACGACTCCAGATAGATGTAGAGTGCGAGCAAATGTTTTACCCAGCGAAGAAAGATTTGACAAAGGATTCGAAGAGAACAGAATTTCTCAAGAACTGTTCAAGTACCTCAAAAAAAAAAAAAAACAAAGAAAACAAACAAACAAACAAACAAAGTCTGATGGCGCCCCTCCAATTTCGGACATGCAACGCATTCAGAATAATATGGATAATCTACTGTATCGTACAAACCTAGTAGAGGACCAAAAAGCGAAGCAGTACATGCAGTTGCAAAACAAGCTTTAAACTATAAACACCAGCTCAAATCTTTAAAACCTGAAGCAACAATATCCACCCAACACCAAGAGTCAAACCAAATTTCTACGAATGTACTCACAAGTGAAGTACCAACAGCGCCAAACCCCGTTCAAGAACCACCAGATCGAAATCATACCAGCGACTCCAGTTCAAGCACCAACCCAAGTGACAGCCCCGCAAATCTTATCTACTATGGCAACCTCTCCTCTATTTCAACTCCCGCCTTCCCTCCTATGAACCGAAGAGAGCATCTAGACGATATCGACGTTTACACAGGACCTCGCCTTACAAATACTCGCAATACAATGAAGACGATTGATTTCCTGATACTTTACTCATAAACAGTTTTGTCCAGTTGTAATTTTAGTGCCGAAGTATTTCTGTCTATTATTTTTTTGTATTCGCTAATTAAAGTAATATTCAAGAAACGTGTTGTTCAAAACTATTTACTGTCGCGTGTTGACAATTAATTAGCGGTCTGAACTTCTATTGTTGGAATTTCAATGGTAGAGCTGTCCCATGGGTTTCTCCGTTAAAGTTTGTATGCAAATCTCGGGCTGAAAGTAGAGTTCAGTGCGTGACTAACGGAGCGGAAAACAATTCTCTCTCTTGTCAGCAAGCTGAGAAATCAGATAAAAACATGACAAATTCTACGTAAACCAATCGCGGTTAAAAGAGCCCGGTTTCGAAAATCGAAGAACGTTTTCAAAGAAAGCTAGAGAACCTTAGAAATTATTACGCGTTCAGAACTTTGCGCTTGTCAACGTTTCCGAATCACGGACAGTGAAACAAACGTTCAAAGCAGTTTGATCGTCGACAAATGAAAAAAAAAAGCCATCTTCACGATTAACGTTTCGAAAATCGAACAAAGTTTTCCAGCGAGCTCAAGTCGAATAAAGGAATGTAGCTACCAAGAGAAAGCGAACTTTTATTTTGAATAGGAAATAGATTTTTCATAAGTCAATCAGGCAACCTTATTGTTTTTATTGTTCTAGATTGACACTTATTAGTATGGCACTTCACAGGAAGGCACTTCATTAGTATGGAGGAAGACACTTTATTAGTATACAGGTACCTAGACAGTTTGAATATTAACGATTTACCTAGACCTACCTAGACACTAACAAGGCTTAATTCCAATGAACATCTAGTACTTTTGAGCGCTCCACCCAGGCATTTCACTGGAGTTTCAAATAACGAAGGGTAAAATCGCGCAATGAAATAATATGTCCATTTTGCCCATTTTATCGTTTTTAGGGATTTCTGAAGTGTTTATCGTAGCTTTGTATAGAGGAAGTCGAGGCTGGAACCATAAGGGCCGCTTTATTTCGAGCCGAAATCCGAATTCGCTGCTCGACTTTCTACTCCAACTGTAAGAATGATAGTCCATTTGTCTTCTGGACCGGTCGGCGTAGCAAAAATCTTCCTCCTTTCAGCTCCAATTCGAACAAATTTTTCTTCACTTCTGAAGATTTCAACTTTCCGTCGCACCTTGTGACCGTCCTTTCGACTACGGCACAGCTTGAAATTAAATCAACATAAGTTGCCTTATATGAAATGAGACGTCAAAATGCGTCCGCGGCGTCGTTAGCATGCCAAGCTTGGAGGTTTTTACGTAGTTTGAGCGCGCTAAGAAGGCGGTGAAGCCGTAATACCGAGTGCCAAAGCCGCTCAACGGCCACCCCTGTACAACGGCCAAATTGTGACCGTTTTGGAGAAATTTAACTGTATCTTGGGTTAGGTTATAATCATTGTTTATCTTACGAAGACGAATTGAATTATTGTTGAAATACAATTTATTAAATTCAATAGCAGAATTACTTAAGGGTTACTTTTTATGTAGAAAATGTACTGAATAATATCGGTGTAGTTTGAATTAAATGAAGCGATGATATGAAATGTCGGCAAAATTTGCAGTGCCATGTTCAATATGACTATGTGCTGGGTCTACTTGCGAGGGAAATTGCGAGTCTGTTTGGCCGCCCAACTCATGTCTCTGCAAGTTCAACTTGCTTCCACTTGAGACTACTTGCTGGTCCGTTTGGTCAGGGCTTTAGTTCACTAGGGCGCAGCCAAAACAAAGCGGATCAGATTCGCCTATTTCTCGAGAACCAGTCATTAGAATTTCACGAAATTCTAATTAGAATTTCATGAAGTTTGGCACGAAAATACTTTAGGAAATGAGGAAATTAATTTTAAAATTATTTAATACTTTGTCTAAAGTATGGACTATAAGATTATAAAAAAAGTTAAAAAGATTAGACATATTTTGATCTATTTTTCCTCTCGTCATATGCCGCTATATTAATGTCATACACGTAACGAAAGAGCGTGGAAATTCAAACATGCTATATAACAGAGCAAAAATCACTTTCAAGCTATATATTTACCCAGGCAGTGAGGTCTGGGTTTAAATTTCGGCTTTCCTTTATTTTTTCCTGGTTCAGTCACAAATCGCCGTCTGGTCTCTACAGCGCATGCTTCACTAATGCAGCGTACGACACATTGGAATTTACGGCAGTTGTCGTCGTGAAAAAGCTAGTAGGTCGGAAACCATGATTTCTGGGGCGATGAAATCACATACAAACGAACACACCGTTCGGGGTAGACCAACACTAGGGACCTTAAGCATCGACAACGAAATGCACGACGACGACTTTCGCAACCCAAGGAGGATTGGGTCGAGGGTTTCGTTCTTGGCTGGAAAAAGGAAAGTTACGCAGTTTGTTGTTTTGAGGAGACGACGACTTTTGGTTCTCCGACTAGTTGCTCTCGCTATGGCTTTCAAAAACGTCCGAAATCTGCTTCTAATTAATCACAGCGATGGCTTTATCGATGATGATGAGTTTTTTCTTCTGTACGACCTCTTTGCATCGAAAAACCTCGACTTTCCGTATGACTAGTACGCGCCTTTTGATCTAGAAGAGCTCGATGAGTCCGAGAGTTTTGCAAAGTTTCGCTTTAGAAAACGAGATATACGAATTCTGAAGGAAGTTCTGCAAATCCCTGACATGATTACTTGCAGTCAGCGCTCTGTTTGTGATGGACTAGAAGGTCTCTGTATGCTGTTGAAGCGGCTTTCATTCCCATGCAGATATGGAGACATGATCCATAGGCTCGCTAAACCTGTTCGAGTTCTTAGCATGATCACCAATCATATGATTGACTATGTGTATAATGTTCATGGGAACAGAGTACAAAACTGGAATCATGAGGTCCTTAGCCCTGTCAACCTGCAGACTTACGTTGATGCTGTGACAGTCAGGGGAGCCCCACTGCCCAATTGTTTCGGGTTTATTGACGGTACCGTTAGGCCAATATGAAGACCTGGAGAACATCAGCGGCCATAAAAGGGTTCATGCCCTGAAATTTCAAAGCGTTGCTTTACCAAATGGCTTGATAGGAAATCTGTATGGCCCAGTTGGTAAGTTACAAAACAGTACAGCCTACCAGCTGTAAAGCTCGGACGTGATCCGCTTTCGACCGGTGGCAGGCCTGAGAAATGCATGACAGCAATTGTAAATATTTGTAGGTCTAGTACCTATTTTAAAGACAGGGAAAAGATTCCAGAACAACTGAAACATTTTGAAGGGCTATAGGGCAGACTAAATTTATCGATTTTCGTGTTCAATAATGATGAAATTAGAAAAACATTTCGGAAGTATTCATATAATCAACAACTTATGTAACCCAATTATCAAACAACCTTTACTCTTACACTTATACCTACCACCACCTACCTATTTTTAGAGGGAAGAAAACATGACGCAGGAATGCTTGCTGATTCACAGTGTGCATCCAGTAATTGCATATTTGGGGAAACTTTGGAGAATTAGGCCCCTTTGAACAGAAAGATATTTGTCTATTGACAAAGACAATTTTTTATTTCTTCTTGAAAGTCAAAAGAACACGAAAAACATATATTTAATTTTGTACCAAAACTAAAGTTTATACCTTGATCTACAGCTTCAAATTAGCACAATGATATAAAGGTCTAAAATAAGAACAACATGATTTCAAATATCCTAAAAAAAAACTTACATGCACATTTCTTTTGAAATGGTTCTTGCACGCCAGCCATGGTTTCGGATCCCTCTGAAAGAAAAGTCATTTTAGTTTGTTGAAATTCGCTTAAGTGTTAAACTTTTGACTTCCGCTGGTCCGCAAATAATACAAGAAACAATCATTACAACAGAAGGTGGAGATGGAAGTTTGTCAGCATTTATCAGTTTAAATATTTACTTACGTTTTCACCTGAACGAAAACCTGCTGAAATTCAGTCGACGACGAAGACTAGACGACGTTTTGACTACATCGCACATGCGCAGAACGCTCGCGCGGGAAAATTTTACTACCGCCCGTCGTCGTTGTGCCATTTCGTTGTCGATGCTTAAGGTCTCTACTAAGGGTCGTTAAACGTTTTCGGGTCGGTCTGCAAGGCTTACGAGATATCAACAATTTACGAGCGAACGTTTGGAGTGAATTCATCAAGAATCATGTTTAATATGCCAAAGGGGAGTTAGCTATCAACCGGGGCTATCGACTCTTGACCTTAATAAAAAGCATCTTCAGAAGCGTCATCGTATTTTTAGACGTGATCGTGAACCAAGTAGGATTCCAGCACGAATTCATAACGTCTGAGCAACAAGAGCAGAAAGGT
This sequence comes from Catalaphyllia jardinei, assembly GCA_022496165.2. Classification (NCBI taxonomy): domain Eukaryota; kingdom Metazoa; phylum Cnidaria; class Anthozoa; order Scleractinia; family Caryophylliidae; genus Catalaphyllia; species Catalaphyllia jardinei. The sequence continues at coordinate 38,242 of JAEMPF020006602.1, forward strand.
TAGAGAACATGTTTCTGTTGTTTACGAATGTGTGTGTTCGAGTACACCTAAGTAAAACGCTCTGAGAAACTTCGCAACGTGTAATAAAGTTAAAATCTCGAACTAAACGATATTCTCTGGTTATATTCTTGTAACAGAGGTATGTGTCTTCTCAAGAATGAAACCCCTGTAGCGAAGTATTGTACATTTAAGATAAAAGAAACTAATGTATGAGTTGACCCCAGCAAAACAACTCTTGGATTGTACTGTCACGCAATCCTGAAGCAATGAAAAAATTATTCGAAAACCATTCAGTGGATAAAGTCAAGAAGTTGTGATGTTATAGGAGATTAAAAAAGATTATACTTCTCTAACTTTTAAATCTGCGTTTTCCCAACTCTGAGATATTTCTCGAATTATTTTGAACAAATTTACAGAACCCAGGGTGGCTCTATGTCACGCACCCCCATAACTCTGAAATTCAAAATGTCTCTCTCGTTTTTGACAAATGAAAAAAATAAACAACAACAACAACGGCAAAGGCTAAAGAAAATAGACTGAAACGTTCATAGGCTGATGTAACGATCTTGACTCATTTTACGTGCTAAAGGTCTGTGTACGAGTAATAAGCTGTTAATCGATTCCAAGAAATGCAATTGAAGGCAGAATAGCTTGAGCACATGGATTCGATTGAATTTCGCACGACTTCAAATGCAGAACATTTAAGCCTAGGTACACGCAGCAAGGCGTCTAGTTTTTTTTTTTTTACAAAATTATGTTCTCAGAGGGCAGTAAGTCTGATGAAACTAAAATCTAACAAAGACAAAAACTACAAACTTTAGCTTGACAATACTTAGAAGAAGGTTTTTTTTTTTAAATTTTATTCAGCCGTAAGGTTATCTGGGAAAACTGGTACAAAACTATTTCTTTCAATTGCAATTTATAGCAATTTCGAGAAAGCGTCTCAAGTTGACAGTAACAACCCGACTGCAGGATTCTTCCCATAGAAAAGCGATTTTCTGATTTTTATTACGTCGTATTTACTTGTATAAAAAGACATCCATTTAAAAGACTTGAGAGAAGAGATATTGTTAACCATTAGAGAAAGAGTGGTATCGAAATTATTAAAACTATTTACATGAATAATTAGAAATTTAATAAAATCTTGGCTACTAACGTAGAATGACAGACAGCCATTGAGTCGGATGGTGAGTGGAAAAACTGACTGGCAAACTGTTTTTGAGGATGTTTCATAAACAGTTTAGTACAATATCTGAAAAATCAAATGTTACAGGAAAAAGCAACCTACAGTTTGATTTCTTAAAAGCAGGGGCCGGTACAGGCTGAATGAGGTTTAGGCTTACTTATTATTCCGGACCAATTTACTTCTAGTATCATAATTGTGTTTTAGAGTGAAGGTGTCCTCTACTTCAACGACGAGAGAGTGAAAAGAAAAAATAGGATTGCAATTTCGCAAGCTATGCATACAACTGCATTTTAACTAAAATGTTATTTACAAAGCTAACAATTTCAATCATAAAAGAGTAAAAGAAAAAAATCGACTTCTTTCAACAACTTATGTCATCTTTAGGGTTTCTTTGCTGTTTATTTTTTTTTTTTTTTGCGAATACATGGATACAACCTCTTAACTAGGGTTATAGATTTTACAGAACCCAAAAAACCAAAAAAAAGTGGTGATTAAATGTTGTGACATTCATTTAGTAAAGCTATTGTCAGAATGGCCCCTGCAGGAATCTGTCCTGAATGGCAGACTAAAACATTCAGTTAAGACGTTATCATGTTAAAAAGGTCACGTGACCTTCCGTCTTTCCATATATAGCCTAAAATAATTAAGGAGTTAATCCATTCAGGGCAGAAAAAGTTGAATAACGAGGTGGTTTAAAATTTCTTATGGTTAATTTTCGTGATCCTTGGCCATTTTAGAATTCAATTGAGCAGGCCTGTGACGTCACAAGTCACGTGAACACTATAAAAACACCTTAAGGAGTTTAAGGATACCAAATTTTGTTTGCGGTACGTTTTTGGTTCCCCCTGGGATAAAAAGAGCGTTTCTTTAGGTAAAAAACGGTTTTATCTCTCTGGTGACCTGTACGTACTGGATATGAGCCATGCTTCAATCACAACTTGAGTTCACATACGCTGTGGAGTTCAATTGCGTTGGACATGTCGACATCACTCTGATTAAGCTGGGACGTTTTCTTCGTAGAGTTTACATCATTTGTACTTGAATGTGGAAAGACCACGTTCATCCTTCTTCTGAACCGCTCTTTAATCTGAGGATTAAACAAAACTAAAGTTAAGCACAAAATAACAGGTCTCTTGTTAAAGTCTTGTTCGAAATGTGGGCACAACGCTATATGAAAAGGGATTTGCAAGGCCCGAGATACAATATTTACTCCTGCAGAGTCCTTCTCTCAAGTTTAACTGGGTTCGCTAAATTTGCTTTTCCATGTATGGCATTAAGCAACATCCACAGGAGTAAAATTGTTCCAAACATTGAGTAAATCTTTAAAAACTGCAATGCTCCGAGGGGAAAGTTCTTCAAAATGTCGTTCAACTATTTTAAAATCATTGGTCTTACTTGACTGTTTCTCAGACAATGCAAGAGAAAAATCAGGAATCCCTGTTGAAGAAAATAGCAAAAAACTACTTTAGTTTGACAGAACAGTGAAATAGCTGTATTTAACAGGCTCGCTTTACTGCAAAGTTGCAAAGCCATGCAAAGCAAAGCAATGCAATGCAATACAATACATTTTTTGGTGGAAATATATTCTTTATTGATACACATACACCTATATACAAAAATTGCAAAAATTAATGCATTCGTAAGCTATAAAAAATAAAATGTAGAAATATTTAATAATAACAATAATAAATTAACCAGAGTAGATCAATGCAGGAGCATCACTGCATGTAAATGTTAATCTAAAATTTTCTAGCCCGTACTTGATGAGAAGAGATTTATTGTGTAATTTCTTTGTAAAGATAAAATAGCGAGCAAAGAGCAAGGTGTAGTTAATTCTTCTCAGCAGTTCTTTATTGGCAGGACTGGGGAAAACCCCAAATTAATATTCTTGATTTGATGATTCAAAACAAGACTGATTACAGTTGCAATACAATGCAATGCAATGCAATGCAATACAATCCAATACACAAGGCAACGCAAAGCAATGCTACGCAACTCAACGCAACGCAATGCAATGCAATGTAGTGCAGTGCAGTGCAATGCAATACAGTGTAGTGCAATGCAATGCAATGCAGTCACAAGTTTATTGTTTCACATGCTTTGCTATTCAGGTGTGACATTAGATAATTAAATAACACACCAGCTAAATTAAATCAAAATTAGACTGATTCCCTGGGAATAACACCTGACAATAATGCTGTCTTACGAAATGTACAATGAAAAACAAAACAAATGGCACAGTGCTCGTTTAAGATGTCAAAACTCGTCAAAGGTGCGTCGAAAACGTGTCCAATGGTACTCATCAATTGCGTTTTTCTTTTTCTGAATATCGCGACGTTTCCGGTTATCAGTGATTAAAAAAAGTCTTAATAGATAAATTGCATCGTCATAAAGGAATAACTTGATTTGTATTTATTGGCAATAATTTACATTGCAAGGAGTTGATAGAAAGAAACTTGTAGCGTGAGTCGATCTTTTATGGGTGGTAAGGTTCAAGTCAAGAGTAAAAGGGTAAGTGAACATTTCTGGCAGTAATGTTATTTCCTGACGCAAGAGAAAATGAGGTGAGAGGACATATCCCCGTGCCCTATGACAATCTTTTTCAATCTGTTTTAAGGTGGCTCAGTACAGTAAAATTTCCGTGAGAAGCCTGGGCTTTAACGCGCACTTCAGCTCGAGACATCACGCGATCACCCGAGGGGTCGCGAGATAGCGCGCGTGATTTAAAGTTTGCAAAAATCAAAATAAACATGGCGGCACGGGGATTTTTTCGTAAAACTTTTTTTCCGCCCAATGTAGTCACTTGTTTGCGTTGTCAGTTATTTTTACGTTCAAGAACACCTATCTTTCAAACAATTTCAAAGGAGAAAAATTATTTTAAACCACTGTACTTGAACCTTTACGAAAATATTTGGTATGCTGATGTTGCGATCGATCCCTATCCAGCTAAAAAACAGCAGGGGAAAAACAAGTCTTCAGGTTTTCCTCGTGCCTTTCACTTGGCCAGCTTAACCCTCGGCTACATATGGTACTATTCGTCTACCGCACATGCTGCTAACGACGACGGTGACAAAGAAAATACTGCTGGGATTGAACGCTGCAAAGGGCGTTTTGTGTCAAGGGGTCATCTGAGTGCTGTCAAAAAACTAGCGAAGGGTAAAGATAATTTAAAGCGACCCATAGCAGAGGAACACAACGGAGAGAGGGATTATGAGCCAACTGAGAAAAAAGTGACTCGATCAAAACAGGTATGTTTTTCTTATCGAGGAAAACTGTTGCAAATGTTACAAAGCAGATCGCATTTTTATACACTATACGACGCCATTGAGTACTCGAGCAAACATTTGTCTTGTTTTAGCAAACTGAAGACGAAAAATTAGGCACAAGACTAGTAAACCTGGATGTATTGAAAAACGAACTAAAGTCTTGCTTGCACTGCCACGCAGGTAAGTCAAACTAATAATGATAATTTAATGTAATGTAAAAACATCCACAAAATACAACAGTCACTGCTTTTGGAAGTTAATTTGGAATCTTTATTGTAAAAATTGACCCATTTTAATTTTTATCTGTTACAAAATAATTATTGTGGAGTTTCACAATATCGATAACTTCAGCTTTCAACAGAGTACCACTATTGTTCACAGCCATGATTGCCCCTGTTTTGGAAATAACTGAAAAAACTTTCCCAACTCAAATTTCCTTGATCTTAATTTGAACACTGCAACATGCTTGGAGGAGGTTTTCTTTATCAGGAGTTTTATTAAGGGCCAGGCACTAGGCAAATTAACAGGCTGTGAAAACAATAATAATGTCCACCTACACTGTAGTTTGACTATCTAGAGAAAAGTTCTTCTTATAAAAAGTTCAGTTCAAAAAGTTTTAACTGCCTGTAAGGCCCAGTTGCACTCCAACTGAAAACATAAATGCAACCCCTGATACTACATATATACCATATTTCCTCTATAATTCTACTCGCGGCGCCCTCAACCCCTCTGTAATCTTCCTAGTCAGGTAGACAACATGACATTCACAGTTATTCAATTTTGTTCGTGTAGACAATTATTTTAACAAGCTGCCCTCTCCCATTGAGATACCTATAATTAATAACCCCCCTCCCCAGCAGCTAAAGCAATTTTACGCAGCCCATGTCAAAACCTGATTGGTTACAAAAGCAACAATTAATGCTGTGATTTTCAGGCCCCCTGTCAATAGTAAATACTGTTGGTGAAGCTGGAAGGAGTGGATTAAGTAGTACACTCACTGTTAAGTGCACTCATTGTGGAAATCTCAACAATGTAAATACATCTGGGCAACATAGAGCTGGAAGCCGAGGACCCTTAGCCAGTGATGTAAATACAAGAGCAGTTCTTGGATCTCTTCACATTGGAATTGGACAAACCCAGCTAAACAATTTGCTCACTACATTAAATGTTCCTCCAGTAGGTAATGTACTTTTCAAAAGAAGGGAAAGGGAGATCGGAAATGCAGTGGAAATTGTTGCCAGAAATAGTTGTAATCAAATTTTGGAAAAGGAAAAGAAAAAAAGCAGAAAAAAACACTCAAAATCAGGGAGAAACAGATGGTCTAGTTGGAATAGCAGTTTCATATGACATGGGGTGGCAAAAGAGGGGGAAGGGTCACAACTCTCTCACAGGTCATGGTACGGCAATGGGGCTTGTCACAGGCAAAGTTGTATCATATGCAACCAGGTGCAAGTCCTGCAGAGTTTGTGACTCAAGTAAAAGGTCAGGAAAGGCAGCTTAAAGCCATGACTGCAGAAAAAATCACTCAGGTTCTTCTAAGTCAATGGAAAGGGATGTAGCTTGTGAACTTTGGAGGAGTGCTCCTGAAGCAGGTGTTAAATTTTCTACTTATGTTGGAGATGATGACAGCACAACTCTGGCAGATATACATGCTAAAGTGCCATATGATGTTCAAAAATGGTCTGACATTGTTCGTACTAAAAGATCTCTAACAAGTTGTTTATACAATCTCAAAGAACGCATCCAAGCATCAAAACTCTATCCAAACTGTTCTGTGTTAAGTCAAAAAGTGGTCAGCTATTTTGCAAAATGTTTCAGCTAAGCTATATCTCAAAATGCAGGAAATCCAGAAGCATTAAAACCAAGTCTTAACTGCATTGTGCCGCATGCATTTGGTGATCATCAGTTGTGTGACATATCCTGGTGTGGTTACAAAAAAAGTCCATTGACATACAAGCACACTGACCTTCCACATGGCAAGGATTTGCTTGGTGATCCATTGAAGAACACCTTAACAAGTCTTTTTTCTGAATATGCTACTGATGTTGTTGTTAATAAGCTTATACCTTGTGCTAACTCTCAAAGAAATGAAAGCATAAACAGTACAATTGCAACAAAAAACCCCAAAACCAAGTACTACGGTGGAAGCGAAAGTAGTGACTTTAGAACTGTACGTGGAGTAGCCCAAAAAAATGTTGGCTACAGCTATGTAAGCAGAGTTTTAGAAGCACTAAACATTGAGCCTGGGTATTTTTGCGAGTTGAACGCAGCTGTGATGGACAAAAAAGTGTTGAACGACAGAAACAG
>JAEMPF020006602.1:52500-54720 GCA_022496165.2 Catalaphyllia jardinei
ATCGTGACCGCATGGTGACCGGATTATAAACCCTGTTGGGTTTAATTTGCAACGAACCATACAGAGGTTTCTTTCCGAAGGTAGGTCTCCTTTCACTGTCTTTTCACCATTCAAAAGGCAATTAGTGACACCAGAGCAGTACAGCAGTCAACGTCAACAAATTCTCTTGCTGTATAACACAAACCAGTTTATCAACATCTTCAGCCGAGCGGTTTTTTATCCGGTGTGGACATAGCAGCATCTCTTAGCGCTAGTTCAAGATCTCAGTTTAACGGGCCAGTAACTATAATCCAGGAAACTCAGAAAAGGCGAAGAATTTTCATCGAAAGTGACGACGAAGAGTAGTGCTGATTCCGTTTAAATTGTATTTTCTTTTACCGACACAGCTGCACGGGTTTTGAGCAAGTTTGAAGCACTTTTCTGTAGGAATTGACGTTTGGTGGTTGATTATTGAGAATGTCGATAAAATTTCTCTCTCATATAGCAATACAACTCTACTAAACTACTTTTTGTGGCCGTATTGATCATTGTTTTCCACAAATAAATATATTTTTGACGGAGTACGCGTTAGTTCGCTGAATTCTGTTGTGCAGTTTGACGGATTAGAAAGATGAATGAATAGATAGGCGCGCGCATCACCGGAGGTCAAGTAACGACTTTCCCTTGAATGAATTTTTTTTTCTTTCTTAAGAACCGTCTTGTTAGCCATATAATAAACAACTTAATAACCTCGACCGTTCGGTCGTTACGGGAAAATCTCAAACCTCGACCTACCGTATTGATCTCGCTATCGCTCGGTCAATACGGCAAGGATTACCCGTGACCTGGAATGTCGTTGACATGATTATTGTATAATCTGCAGTTATGATGCCACGGGCGCTGATTTCGAAAATTCACTGTACGCTTTCGGCCAATCAGAAAAGAGTTAGAGAGTTCAATGTATAATAATTACCAAAGTTGGATTTCCGCGACGAAAAAAGTCCTTCTCTGAAACTGAAACATTGTTTGGATCGAGAGAGACCTACCTGGAAAGCCTTTTGAAAGTGCTGGGCAGGAAAATTATCTTCTATGAGTTTATCCTGATTTTTACTTCGGAAATTAGTCTTTTTATTTCTCTGCGTAACTGTTTTACATTAGGCGCTCCAGCTGCTGACAAGAATTGCATTCACAACACGCTCTAAAGTCGTTTCTCGAAAAGTACTGAACGGCCTTAAGGGAAAAAGGTCTCTTTTGAAAGCTCTTTCAAAGCGCCAGGCGGTTAGAAAAATTCTTCCTCTGACCTTACGAAATGCGCTTTGAAAATCCATGTATGGGGAATGTGTTCCCTTGGATCATGGTCTCTTGTCTGACGTTAAAATTCTTTTTCACTCAACCAGTGGAAAGGCAGCACTAAAAAGTTACCTCACGTTGCTTGTTTAAGAGAAAACGCGCATTTATTTTCGCAGTCGAGCTTAGCTTGAGGGAAACCTCTTACGTATTGTACCTGCACGCTCTTATGTGTGCGAGCTAATGACGACAAAGTCGTGCACAGTATGGATGCACGATGCAATGCTAGCAATCAACTTAAATTAATAATATGTAAACGTAGGTTACAAGAGCTTCCAAAGTGAGAAATTAACACCATAGAAAATACAAACTCTGCAATGGCAACTTTTCTAGTTCTTATAAAATTAGAAGCAATTATATAAATTGTTGAAACCACGATTCAAAAACTAACCTGAGCAGAGTTAAGTATCGTGAAAATGTAAACAAAAGCTTTGTGCAGAGGCGACAGAAGACCTAACAACCACGTGATCCCCAGAAGAGGAATCAACACTGTGCAAGCCTTGATGCCAAGTCTAAAAAAGCAGAAGACAAACTTCTGGTCACATGGTACAATTCTACTCCACTGAGCCGCAAGTTAAGTCAGTCAACTAGCACCATTTATTACATGAAGGACACAGCATGCTCCTAAACTTAAGAAGAAAAGTCGGCTGCGGTAACCGAAACAAGCACGCATCAAAATAGAGGTCTAAATTGTGCAGATAACCCGTGTGACGTAAAGAGACATCCAAAACAAAGGCAATTCAAGTTTGAGTGGTGAAAGCTTTTTTGCTCTTGATGTGCCAATGCATCCTTGTAACTTGCTGCTTAGCATGGCGAATTTTGTAATATCTTACTGAGTCGACGTCGCGTATATTAAAGGTCGGCACACACGATGGGACTAGTCCCTGCGACTAG
>JAEMPF020004229.1:9013-14916 GCA_022496165.2 Catalaphyllia jardinei
CAAGCAGTTTTATAAACTTTTTGTAGAGGAAATCAATACAGAACCTACTGCGATTAAATCATGGCGAAAAACAAAATTGCTCTGAAGTTGCTGATAATTGGGTGAACTGCATCCAAAATAATTACAAAATTACTCGGGATAATAAGTTAAGACAATTTTATTTAAAGCTGTTGCACAGAATACTAGTCACTAATAAAAAACTTAAACGGTTTGGGATAACTGATTGTGACAAATGTGTTATGTGCGGCGAAAATGACTCTATTGAACAAACATTCTTTGAATGTCAATCCTTCTCGAAATTGAGTGACGAGTCTCTTCAATGGCTCAATAGCGTACACAGAATTAATGTCAGCCTCACCTCGCTACAATACTTTCTAAATTTACCAACATCAATCGCCAATCTTTCCGATAAACAGACAAAGGATTTGTGTCTTCTTCTGTTATATGCAAAGCAGTACCGTTACGCTTGCAAAACAACGCGAAAGAAACAAGACTCTTCTGAATTGATATCCAAATTTATAATCCAGCTTGAAATAGAAACATAACTTGACGTGATTATGTTGCCCTTCCCCCAGCTACAAACACTTGTATAAATCTGTATATATTGTTTGTAACATATATTATCTATTGTTAAGAATCAGTTGTAACACCTACTTTTTTCTTTTGTATTATTATTATTTTTTTAATTTGTTGTAAAATAAAAATTAAAAACAAAACAAAAAAGTAACTGATGTCTGTATCAAACCAAACTATATGAAACTTAACTGAGTTTTTTTTGTTTTGTTTTTTTTTACAGTTGATTTCATTAATAGTAAACAACATTTAAACTTGACTTCCAAAAGCTCTTGTGTAAACTAAACTATAACTTGTCTTACCTCCAAAGATTTGATAAGGATTCCAAGTGGGTGTTGCACTGCCATTCATATGTGAGTTTCGCTGCTTTAACAGGATTGACCCTGCGACTGCTATGCTAGGAGGCCATTGTGGAGCATTCTTCTTACGAGTAGTTGTAGCACATGTCATTAGAAAGCCATAGAAGATAAGCGCTCTTTCTTTACATTCAAGTAAAAGTTTCTCGAAATCGAAGTTTACAATCTTCTTTGTGTTAGCTCTTAACATGGAAGGTTGTTTACTACTACAAATATCGTTATTTTGCGACGCCATTAGCTGGAGAACGTTTTCCACGACAAAACATTCTTCAGTATTGCTTTGGCAATGCACTGTTCGAAACTGGAGGCAATCGTCTTTCTAAGACCTGTTCTTTTCGCACAGTTTTTCCGGGATATTCAACAGAAAGATATGCTTTCGTTTCGGTGATCGATCGTTCTGAAATCTCGCGTGGCGTCTTTGGTGCTGAGGGCGCCATAGGCTTACCAACAATTCCCGACGACTATCCCGTTATTTTCAAATTCCTGCTTGATACCATCGACGATCTGGTTGTTGTTGTTTTTTAAAGGCCTTTTTGTGGGCATTGGACAAGCGACATATCGCGAGGTTCTGGCTGCCGACGTAGACACACAAATCGACACTAAGTTAGCGATGAATTAACGCACCAATCTTCAAATCACTCTTGCCAAACATCTTTACTTTCTCCTTCCCACTGGGAATTTTATCCTTACATAGAAAAACAATCTTCTTCGGCTGAGATGTCTGTCCTCGCGATTTCGCGCGTGTTATCAATAACATCTTTCTATCAGTCAATTTCATTGTTTGAGTAAAGAAGAAAAGAAATGACGTCAAGGAAATCGTTTCGGAGCTCGAGATCGCAGACGTTATTTTTGGGAGGTACGACCGGAAATACGTCTGCTGTTCGCAGGCTAGTTGAAACGCTGCTAGATGATGGCGAAATGCGAACTCGTGGTTGCAAGACCTTAAAACACTGCTAGAGCGAGAACTTTTCTCAAGTGATCTAGACGAGAAATTTACCTCGGCGAGCTAGAAAAGAGAACAAAATAAAAACAAAGCGGCTCCGTGCGAAGCCGCGTATCAAGCTTTTGGTGAGGATTTTGGCTGGGCAACAATCAAGCTTTTGTTCCTTTTATGGCCTTATCTATTGTTTGACGGAAAGGGTTTCTATTGTTCGCAAGACAAAGGTTAGGAATGACCGACGCGTAGCAAACTTACCGAGCGCGAAATTCAAATATCTTCGGAGGCGATAAGTGTTAAATCCACAATCTTCGGCGGTATTCAAATCGACAGCACTCACTACAGAAATGCTTTCAAGGTGTAATTTACCGAAACCCGCAAAGTACTGTGTAGACGCGGTCAGGCCATATGAACGGGAACATCCGACGAATATTATTTCTGTGCCACTTCTCGAACATTATGACCGTGCCACTCAGAAATTCAGAGCTGAAAATAAACAGTTGAAAACTCAAACGACGACGCAGTTTCATTAATTCATGAAAGCGCGAGCAGGAGCCTTCGAATTGAGAGAGCAATTAAAACCTTGAAGTGAATTCAAACAGAAGTCAGTTCCAATTTTTGTAAGTCAGAAGCAAAACAAATTAAAAGCGTATATCGCATAACTAAAATAATGTTTCCCAAGCTGCTTGCAATTACCGAGCAGTCGCTTTCAGATAACTCCCAGCCACTTGCTCCCAAGAACACGAGCTAATGAAGAAATAAACCTACACAAAGAACGCCACCACCCTGATTCTAAATTATTTTTTTTACTTAGGACCTGACTACGTTCTGATAAAAAGCGCAGTAGAGTTAATCGAAGTAGCGCGCGTGTACTAGCTCACCCTCTTTTAGTCTGTCTGATTTTTCCCAAGTATTTTCCCGTTAGGATCAAATATGTCATCACCGAAAATCTGCCGACTGGATTCGACTTAACACGAGTGTTATTTTGCGACACCGAGTAGAAAAATCCCTACGGACCGACAACAATAGCTTCATTGTCTTAAAAAATCCCAACCATAACAATAGGCAAAGTTTGATACGGATAATTTATTCAATTTGTTCACGTAGAGGTTAAAAGAGCTCACCTCTTGATAATTTTAATCTTAGAAGCCAGTAGCTGGTCGCAAATTACTTTCTATATCATTACAAATGCCCGGACGTCCTAGCTTGAAAGATTTGGTCTCAAGTTTTGAGCAAATATACATTTCGCCGATGGTTACGGCCATTTCGGTGGCTGGAGTACCCTCGAGTGGGTGACAGGCCGGATGTAACGCCGATTTTTCTGTCACGCTTTCAAGTAACCATGCCTAAATACTGGTAGGCATGAGGGGTGGATAGAAAAAAAGACACCTTTACACTAACGCACTCATAATCTATGATTACAGGGCCGTAGCCAGAAAAGAGTGAAGACTGATGCAATGTCCATGAAAGAATTTTGACTGAGGCAGTGTCCGTGGTTAAATTCTCTTCCTAGGTATTTAGGGTGTTTATGACGACTTTAAACAATAAAAACGAAAAACAAATTACCGAGGCAAGTGCCTCGGTTTGCCTGTTACTAGCTACGGCGCTGGATTACTTGTAGTTTACTTACTATTTTGCTCGTTTCGCTTGTTTTTGTCGTTTCGGTGGTTTCGTTTCGGCTGTTTCGTTTCGTTGTTTCGGGTTTTAGTACATAAGAACAAGGTCTGCAGCTGAGAAATGACAGGCGTCTGATAAAACGCTTCATTTCTTTGCTTACTGTTACAATTTTGAGCAACTCAATTCTCAGTGATTAGCCAAGAACTCTCTCAAGTGAGGAAAATTTCTTCCATAGCTGGTGAAGGCAAACTGTTATTGGCATTTGTTCATTTCAGACTCGCTGTAAAACTGAATTCGCGCTATACGTGAAGGATCGAAATAAACAAACTGATTGACTGAAGATAAATATTACAGAATGAGTGAACTGCTGGTGGTAGAAGTCAATGTTAAAATGGTTCATGCTTTTCCTCTTAGCGTAAAAAGTCACAGGGATTCCAGAATGATTTACGTCCAAACGTAAAAGAAACAAACGGAATCTGAACCTGAAAAATGTTGTTTCACGCGAAGGAGTCCAAGTTGAGTCGCTGACGGATTTATAGAACTACGTCAAGCGAAGCAAATAACCAAGCATGAACTGTTTTCAGCAATAGGAAGCTAGCTGCAAGAGCCGGCCTGTAATTCGCAGTGTCTTTATAGCTTCGAGCACTAGTCTAGAGATCTAGAGTTCAATTAAACGGAGGACGTAAGACATGGAATTGTACGATCAAGGTGTACTTACAATGGCAGCCGTCCAACATGGCGACAGCAGAAAGCTGGTATGCAAGTATCGTACTTGAAATCGATCCACGAGGCCAAGGATCAAAAATATGGCGGTCATTGCGATCTGGATGATGGAGATGACTTTCAAGTCCCGTCTGTTGTACACCATTTTATGCTATGCTTTTACGAAGTTGTGAGAATTAGTGTAAGCAAACCTGTCAACGTTGTGCGGAAGTTAGATCAGATACGAAATTTATGCTAATTGATAAAGCTATCACACTTCAGACAGGTTATCCACACGTTATTCAATCTTCTGATTTTCTTTCCATTTATTAAATAACTTTGATGTTTTGGTGAACTGATAGAATTTCAGTGAATGGTATATTTTTGCACGCCAGAAAACGAAAAAAAACACCCAGGTTTTGGGGACTGGTATAAATTAAACAGCGGACATGATTTTAGTATGCAAATTATTTCCATTGTCATGTTTGATTCCGGGAGGAGTGGCATTGCTTGAGTTTTTTTATTTAGGGTATTCTACAGGACTCTGAGACTGTGATTGAAACACCTCATTCTCTATACCACTTTTAGACCTGAACTTATGTCGTCCGCGTATTGAATATGATCAATGTGGCGGTTATTCCATACAAGTACTTTCTCGGGGTTAATTATACCCTAACCAAAAGGTCAAAGGCAATTCAGATGAATATACTGCAAAATGTATTACTCGTTTCAGAACAAAACTTCTCCAGAGCCTTACACACTCTCCCATCCCCGGAACAGCGGTTTATGGACATGGTAGACTGGACATCACGCAATCACGCGATCGAATTAAGAGTCGTTCCGCATTATTATTCAATGTGAATTCGTTTAAAAATACAGCTCTATAGCTATATTTCATTCACATTTCCGAGCTGTGAAATGGGGTATAACAGACAAGTGCTGAAATTCATCTCGATCGCTCAGATTATCATGAGCGCCATCTTTTTAGCGCTTGGCATGGCGGATCGGTATGAAGCCCGCTTTATATACACCAGTTACCTGTTTGCGCCATGTTGGATAGCTGCTCTTGTAAGTACACTGAGATATAAAGTTCGTGATCTTGTCCCTCGTTCAGTGTTGTCTTATGTTTATATCTTAAAAAAGACTAAGCTAGGACGCTTATAATTCACGTCTCGATTAGTGTTCGTAGAATTCTTTATGTCAACAGTTGCTGGATTTGGCATTCCCTGACAATGAACAAAACGTGCGTGCCTACATTTGAACGTGTACTATTTGGAGTCCATGTTAAACAGCGACGGAAAGTGTAATTCGGCTTCACGTACTGTTTATAATTTATCTTTGTGTTAGAGGAGTTTAGGCTATTTCTACTGACTTCCCTTGGTTTTCGTTCGCTGTTAACACGTAAATTAAATCCGAACAATTTTTCGTTTGAAGCAACGAGTGCAACGCACGCAGGCTTTAAAGAGAAGAAATAGGGGGAAAAATGCTAAATGTCTTTATTTCCAATGCATTGCGCCTCGTTTCATTAATAAATTAATTAGTCTTACTTGAAACAAGACCGCGAGAGATTAGTCTGAATATGTGCCGTACAGTGCAGTTACTTGTGTAAACAAACCTTGCATGCAATATGGTTATAGTGTATACCTGTCTTACTGTATTCTGTACTGAATGAACATTTCAAGTATCACAACCGTCAGATCCCTCCATGCGATAACCTA
>JAEMPF020004230.1:0-14904 GCA_022496165.2 Catalaphyllia jardinei
TATTATGAAAGTGATTTGAGGGTGCGAAGAAAAAATAAATAAGCCGTTTAGTTATTAACCGGCTTAGAGTCGGTCCGTATCGGGAAAAAACTGTGCCCGCGCACTTGGCCTGCAGCATTTTCAAGACTTCGGTCACAGTTTTACATTACATGGACTTCCCAGCTGGCAAATACCATTTATATGTATGCACTAAAACAGCATGGAGAATTATGGTCGGGATCGAGACACTAACAATGATACTGACTCACCTACAAGGATGAACAGACGCCATTGTCATGGGCAAGTGAGGATGGGCTTCAACTGTGACAGTCTTCTTCGCGTGATCCTTAAATAGAAACAACACTGTGTCAACATCGTCAACCTTTATGCAGTCTTTTCCTTCGTGCAGTACAATCAGGAGTGGAAAATCAGTTAATCAAGTATTGTGTTACACATCCTGTTAAATTTGAGTATCAGAAGATCTTAGCTCTTTCCAGGGAACCTTTAAACTTATCAACAATAGATGAGCTTGGGGAATGGTACCTAAAAAGGTCAGTGGGGCCAAAGCCGAGTGCAAACTATCCGACAGCATTAACAAAATGCGAATGACTTGACATCCAAAGCCGAGCTGTAAGCCATGTGGGGCCCCTACACGAAACCCCGGCCACCCCGCACCAGAACCTTGGGAGATACTGCTGGCCAGCATTGTCTCGCGTTTAACTCGGCCTAAATTACATTTAGCCACATCAAAATCTCTGGGGAGGGGACTCCTATGCAAAAAGGTCGGGAACCCCAACGGAAAATTTGAATGAGACCCCTGACGAAAACTAATCTGGGTGTGGTTTAAGCTTTGTTTGACCCCTTAAAGATACCACTAAGAGGACATGAGTCCTGCAGTACAACCCATGAAGATATCTGCTTTTCCCTCTATTTAGAGAGGAAAAAGCAATGAAACAACAAACCACCTAAATGGCCATAAATCAGCCTAAAAGCCTCACGAGAAGCAAGGAAATACACACTTGAAATAAAATGAGCTATATATATATTAATTTTATTTGCAGCTTAAGAGTAGAACTGTTTTCCCCATGCAAATTTTTACATGTTGACTCTAGCGTAGCCTCACAACTGTTTGTATAACCCAAACCCCTTATCCGAGCTTGGGTTTCCTGTGTTGTACATTAACGCAAATCAACAGGGAATATTATGTTAAAAATAAAACATTTCTTACCTGACTCATGTCCTCATACAGCTCTTCAACAGTTAGTGGCTTTCGGTTCTGAAAAATAAAACATTTAACAAACAAAAGTCACTGACTGCAAGCCTTTTTAACAACAATACAACTGCTTTTTTTTAAATGACACTGCTGATGGAAGGTTGTCTAGTCCTGGGATTTTCAAATAGGTCATAAAAAGAAATTGATACAATGTACAATGTTGCCTGGTGGCATGGGTACAAAGAAAATCAGTTTTCCAGCTTGCTCTTCAGATGCTTAAGGTATAGTCCAATGCAGCATTAAATTCACCAGTACCCCAGAGGCAGAACAGGGGGAGGGGTTGGGCCCCTGTCATTTTGATTTTTGTTTGACTCTTCATAAAAATAAATGAGTATAATTGTTGTACATGTAGTTGTTTCACTTCCACCAATAGACCGATTGTAAAGTTAGCAAAAGATAATCTACATTTTGCAACTGTAATATTAAATATTATTTTTGGTTTCTGGTTGAGGTAAACTCCCTATAATGCCATCAAGAATGCTCTTCAAGTGTCAAGACAGGGCTGTCAATAAAGGCCGTAACCCCTAACACTTGTTATGGCTCAGTAGGTTTGATGGACCCTTGCTGTTACTGGCGAACTGGCCTGTAGTTAATATAAATAACAAGTAAAGTTTGTCAAGGGTGTGAAGGTCAAGGCTACAGGGGGATTAAAACAATCCTGCAGAAAAGCTTGAAATGGTGTTTTAGAGGGTAAAATCGAATTCGAAGTTTCCAGGCAAGATTTCTCAACCCCTCTGGAAGCTCAAAGCTGATGGAATTTAAAAGGCATATTTAAGGTGTACAGCCCCCTTTCAGGATTTCCTGAATCTGCCCCTGAACCCATTCATACACCTAAGTGGTGAGAGGCTAAGTGAGAGTAAAGCCTCTTGCCAAAGAACACAACACAATAACGTCAGCTACTAAGCACTCGCAACCAGAGCACTCAATCCAGAGTATAGTGTGATAACCATTTGGCCACTGCACCTAAATTCACTTAACATTTGGAAGGCTGGTAATTAAAACATTATTAAAAATATCCTTACCTCATTGTAGCCAAACAGCCATAATCTTGGTGTCTGATAGTATTTATCATACGTGATGTACATGTCGTAAGTTCTTGTTTGCAGAATTCCACCAGAACTGCTCACATCTGCCGCACTCTCCCCTGACTCAGTTTTTGAAGTTGGCTGGATTGCCAAGGTGGCCTACAAAAATTCAATAGAATTAGACCCGTAGCCCGAAAGAGCCCATGAGGCGAAGCCGAATGGGCTATTGACCTGTGGCCCTTCAGGGCAAAGGGTCTAATTGTTTTAGTATCACCCAACTAGTCCGACAGAAAAGGCAATAATAAAGTTAGCAAATGCAAGTTGAACAAATATTTATTTGGGGGAAAAGCGAAAGAAAAACCGACCAATTTCGCTACTCGATGACTATGGCTATTAGGCCCATAGTAGCGTAGCCCATCAAAATGCAAAATTTGCATTAGTCCACTAGTTGGGTGATACTAATATTTGATATTCCTACAGTAGTATGACCATGTGACCCAACATTCGCATGCCTCACATGTTGGTCAATAACTGCAAACCAATAAAATAAATAGTACTTATTGAGGAACTTCACCCATGTTCTGAACACTTTCAAAACATAAGAAACACCAGCTTTACGAAATTCAAAATACCTCATCACTCTCTAGCATTCCACTTTCTTCAAAAGCTGAAAAAGAAAACGAAAACCTCTTTTTTAGCTGCATTATTTTGTTTACTAGCAATCAGCGTTCAAGTTAATGTCTGTTCCAATCGAAGACTAAAGAGAGACACTGTCAACATCACTTTTTGCTGAAAACATGAGACAATCACTGTCATTAACCAGCACTTGTGGCCTTGCTAAAGCTTGGCCAGAGAACATAAGAAACTAAAAGGGAGCTAAGTAACCCAATGACACCTGTGTCGCCCATAACTGCCTGTGATGAATGTTAGCATTAATTTTGTTCCACTTCTGACATCACTTTGCACAAAATTGACATCATCCAGACTTATGTTCTGCAGGAGGAAGGGATCTTTCCAATGATACCCAGATCAGAGTGATCGGCTCAATGGAGCCTGAGATGTCAATTGAAATGCTCAGAAATTTGAGTGAAAAACTTGGAGCAAAATTTCCTGCGACTACATTTAGCTACTCCATGGTAGAAATTGGCCATCTCAAAGATGCTTCCTCAGACATTTCTGAGCTGGAAGCAAGCCCAGTAGTAGGACAATCCCTGCCACAAAGAAATAGGAAAAGGAGAAAAAGGAAAGGCAAAAAGAAAAATTAAGAAAAACAAAAAGCTTAAAGACATCATACACTTTGTCATCCAAAAGTTTCAGGGTGCCCAGGTGCCACAGACAACTAACTTTTGTCGTTGGGCAACTGGAAAAAACTTACTTTTTTCATTTAAGCTGAAGCGCTGGGCACAGGATTTCATGATTACAAAACTTTGGGCTCCATGTAATTCTTCCTAGACTTGACAGCCTATTTGCTGGTAATGGTAAGGCCACACGCATCTTCCAACTATGGCTATATGGTCAACAATGTCTTTTAATCTCACTCTGATCAACTACTATCAGTAACAGCTATGAAAATATCTAAAGGGTTAACACCTTCCATATCCACTGCTTCCTCTTCATCATCTTCTTCAACATCATCATTTTCTGTAGGTGTTATGTCTTTTGTGGTCTGTGTAAATACATGTAATACAAATTAAATGAAAGCAGGTTTTTACATCTGTTCTAAATATAAATTGTGTAGCTCCAGAAAGTACCCATACAGTGTACCCCCCACCTCCCACACCCCCCCCCCCCCCCCCCCCCCCACCAGAAGGGTTTTTTTTCTAAGATCTCCCACCCCTCTGGAAATCAAAGTTCACACAATTTTTTAAAGTTTTTGGTCTTACATAACACCCCACCTCCAAGAAATTCCAATCCTTTCTGTGGGGGGGAGTATGTATATTTTCTGAAGCTGCACATTATGGGATTTTTCACCAACTGGCAGGGTTTTCATTAAAGGCAATAAGTGAGTACCCTTAACACCCATTACAGCTGAGAATGACTGATGCAGGGAATACGCCTGTTGTTGGACAGGTGAAGCTGTCATTACGGTTTGAGTCACCTGTGGCCTTGACCTTCACACCCAATAAAAACTTGTTATCCTTTGAGTGAAATATATCAACTATAGTCCAGTTCACCTGTAACATCAAGAGCCCATCAGACATACTCAGTCATAGCAGGTATTACAAGTTACGACCCTTATTGACAGCCCTGGACAGGTATAATTTACCAGCAAGGGAACAAGTAAGTTGCAGGTATCCAGCACAAGGTAATTGGTGACTCAAATATAATTTTTAATCATTTATAGGTCTTTACTGAACTTAACAAATATTTTAAGGAAGTCAGCAGCCCAAACAGGCTCATACCTTGTCAGATTCAAGTGTCATCTCTGTAAATGATTCCTGGGCACCAGTCACAGTCTGCTCGCCGCTTGGGTCGACATGGTGGTGAGTGTCCACCCACCCACCATCTTCATCTGGTTCAACAATGGCCTCGTTTTCTTCCTGATGTTCCATTTCCTTGCACCGCTTGTAGCATGGAACTACAGGTATTACAAACAAAACAAACTAAATACTCACAACAGTAGATCAAGCCATTTTACGCAATTTTCAGTTTAACTAAATATCTGCATTACTGCACGAGTATAATTTTACATATTTTAATAGTGGCTTGCCCGTCTGGTGATTTAGTACATGTAGCTGCTCAGAAACTAATAGCGGGTGGCACTCTTATTCTGGCACTAATTAACAACTATTCACCGAAGTGGAGGTGGCTAGCGATGGATATTTACTGAGCCACGAACCGGCGAGGTATGTAAATATCCACTGCTAGCCATGCAAACTGAGGTAAATAGTTGTTTTAGTATATACTGAACCAGTGAGATAATATACACCACAAAAAATTAATTTGGACGATTTCTTCACTTGTCACGGATGTAAACAGAGATGCCATTTTTTTCCCGAGTTGCTTGGAGGTAAATAAGATATTCAGAGTTTGACGAGCCAATCAGAGGGCGCATCAAATGCTATCCACTGTTTTAGTATATACTAATAGTGACTAACCCTGAGTACAAGATCAAATAAAGCTGTTGTTGTTAGCACATTTGATTGATTGACTGGCTGGCTGACTGAATAGTAATTAATTGATTAATAATAATAATAATAATAACAATAATAATGATAATAATAATGATAATAATAATAGTAAAAAAATTAACTGGCCACTCCCCATCGGGCCTCTTCAGGACCAATTTAAACAAACAATGATTGACTGATTATTGATTGATTGATCGATCGATTGATTGATCAATCGATTGACTGACTGACTGACTGATTGATTGATTGATTGATTGATTAGGCAAATTAGCTGCTGTTGCAAACTGGTGTTTCAAGTGATTGGCCCTTAAGAGGAGCCATTGAGGAATTGTTGGTTACAGGCATAGGGGTAATATGATTGTGCTACTGGTTGCAGGATACATGACAATATTATTAAAGCATACCATTTTTTGTATACAAGAACTGCTTGTCTGCCGGGAGATAACTCTTTATTTTGCTTTCATCTGGGCCAGTGTCCCTGAAAATCAAGATAGAGTCTAAAGAGCAATCTACAATGCAGAGAACCTGTCTAAGTGAGATCTAGGGAGGGAGAACTTGGGTTAGACAGATGGTATGACAAATCTAATCCCTAAAGCCGCCTGCCCCACTTTGTCTATGTTTCCACATGGTGCCAGAACACTGTGCCCTAGTACGATTCTCAACACGGTGAACACACCCTTTTGCCAAGTACTGTACTCACACCAGAATTTGAGCACAGTGCCCATACCCAGGTAAAAGGTCTTGGCCTTGTACTCCCAGGGCACTTGTAATGGTACTTGGGTACAAAACGTACTTGGAGTACCGAGAGTCTGAACACAACATTATTTTGAATCAGTGCCCAGGCGCCAGTGCTCAGTCAACAAATGTGGAACACAGCCTTAGCAACTGGGACCTTGGCATGTGAGAAAAGGAGACTCTGGAGACACAGGGTTTGGTAAAATGAGCAGATACTTATACTGCAATTTTCACTTATTCACTACTTGGTTCCTTCTTGGCTCAATTATTAGCAGGGCAAAAGTGAGTGATAGAAATTGACCCTTGTATCCTTTCAGATATCCACAGGAAGGAAAACTGGCTTACTGGGAAAATGTTTAGGTACGTCCACCAAAACAAAACATCTTTAAATGCCACTTTCAGTGAGAACTTTACCCAGTTTTAATTTCCCCTCATGGGATTAGTTGAGGTCCATAAGCATTGTTGACAATCAAAGGGTTACAGTAAATAACAAACCAATACTAACCACTTCCATGTTGGACAATGATGGACTAAATGATCGCCAGCTGCGACAAACTGTGAAAAAAAAGTTAAAAAATAATTAATCCAAAAACCAACTTTGACAAAGGTAAATTAAGAGCAGTAATAAACTAAAACTGCTCAGATCTCAAGCAAGAATCAGATATAGGTTAACTTAGTATGACTGGGGGTGGGGGGGGGGGGTGGAGGGAAACGGTAAAGGGTGTGGTTTTTAGGCAGTTTAGTCTGGGACAGGGTAAAGAAATAAAACAGGTTTGGTCTAGAATAGGGTACAAGTATAATCTTCTAGAAAAATGGCCAGTGTATAAATAATTTAGCCTAGAACAGGTTTCTTCTCCAGTGGTTCTATAATAAACTGAAATTGAGAAGTGACTTTGTAAGATGTTGGTTTGGTTAGCATCTGTTGGACTATGACAGTAAAAAGTTTATGCATTGAAAATATCTAGTCTGTGATAGGGTATGGGTTTTTGGTGCCTAATCTAGAATAGGGCATTTTCACCCCCAGAGGTTGGTCAGCACCAAGAATTGTGACCTCTTTTCCAGAGCATGCACAGCTCTAGAATGTGTTTCCTATTCCCAGCCAATCAGATTGTCAGACATGACTCTGAGCATGTACAGAGTGACAGGAAGTACATGAATTTTGGACTTTCGGCGTTGGACCTTCCCAGAGATCGTGATTCTTGGTGCGGACCAAAAGGAGCAGGGCCTGGGTTGCAAAATCACATGTAGGTTAAGGGTTTCAGTGTCCCAGTGCACACACCCTACCTAAAGATTTACAGAGTACTTCCCCAGGCTTGATACTGAAGTTGTCAGCTATTTTAGACTAAATCCAAAGTTGGCAAATAATAATAATATGCTGTAGTCCAGTGGACCAGACCAGATTGATGTTCAGTGGTTCAAGCGCTTTACTTTGGTTTCTGTAGCATGAAGTGACAAAGTATACTTACTCTACCCTGGATCATTGGGAAGCCATATTAACATCCACACCTACCCTCCCAAGTTCGTCCCCCTCCATTGAGGATAGCCCCTCAACAACCCCTGAATGACTTTGCAAGCATTTCACATCTGCCATTCCCACCAAAGTTGACTACCCTGAAATTGCTTCCTGGAGAACTCCAGATAACCCAAAGTGGAATTTTCAATTGCCTGCTCTCGATTGTTGATGCACCACATAAATTATAAATTCATGTGTTTGTCTGCTTATGAAAATTTCCGCAAGCATTTCTGCAGTTATTGCGAAATTTAGGTTAATCCCCAGCTTTTTATCAGGTTGCTACAATATTAGGCCATTTCACGTTATACAGTATTCCCACCCCCCACCGATTCTAGTGGAATTTTGGTACAGTTTTGTCACCTGAATAATCATGTGATCAAAAGCACATGGGAAAATGCCAAGTAAATCAACCAGTCATGTCAACACTTTCTAGATTACTCTTACTTTTGTTACAAATTCCCCACAACACATCTACATGATGATATTTCCTAAAGGCACTAAAAAGGGTTAACTTTGTGAGTTCTACTTGAGTACTTTGGAGGAAGTTTCGAAACTGAGTAGGCTTTTGTGCATTATGCTTTTTTTCACACTAAAATGCTCCATCTTAATGCTCCATTTTGTTCTACTAAAATGCTCGTTTCCTCCCAAATAGGTGTAAATAAAATGCTCAGTTATTAATGCTCATAAATACGTTTTTTAAAATTTTGATAATTTTAACGTTTCAACACAATTGACAGTTCAGAGTGCTTAACAAAAACATATACTAAGTATAACAAGTTAACAAATCCATGTAATAGTTTTAATACACCAAAAGTTAAAGATAATTCTCTACATGATCTGTTGTTCTGTTAATCCTTTGTCCCCTTTCAGTGATACTTAAGGGAAGAGACTAAGTAAAGCCTTCATTTTCTCGTCAAAAAATAATTGAAGAAGCTAGTGGAAAAAGGGGATAAGTGACGTTTTTGGTTGTTTCTGTTACTCGTTCCAAATTAGCTGAATTTTTGCATGCGGCCTTCATTTCAGTTGAAAAACATTGCCCTGTAATTTTTTTCGCTGGCTTGCTCTTCGTTTTCGATAAATAACATATGCAAAAAAGGTACACCACTAGGAAAAACCGAGTGGATTTTTGCATAAACTAAAATTACGCGATGTCTAGAAAGTGAAGCAAAACTTCAGTGGAAAAACTACAGGACATTGCTTACTACCATTTTCAAGCTACCGTAAACAGCCAACTTTTCTCTGTGTTGTTTCACGCTTTAAAACATTCAATTACAATCCAGCAAAATATTGATCTTTCACAACGTGTAACCTTTGAAAATGTTGATTACTGGTAAAAACCGGTAAAAACCGTAAAGCGCTGCTTTACACATGAAAGATTATTATGGGATATCCCAGAAATTTTGGTGGCAAAGGATGCTAGATGGCTGATTTCAAGAAAATAATAAGCTTTGTGACTTACAGAGGGTCAAAGGCTTAATGATGCCAAATCTCCTACCAGGAGGGCGCAAATATTCCTTGAATAAGCTTGGAATATCGGCGGAAATAACGAGCAAACTCTGCTTGATTAACAGGTAAGCTCTGAATAAGCGATGCTTTGCGCACCAAAAGCCGACGTCACAATAGAAAGATTAAGCTTGAAGTTACGTCAAACGGCGAACGGCAAAAATGAAACTTTTGCTGTTTGTCTTTAGCTCTTTGAACAGTAGAGTGAAAATATTTGTATTTGTGGTGAATAGTAGGAGACATTTTTCTATTTTTATGGGATTTAATTAAGGATTAGAAGAAAAGAACACAAATTCAGAGGTCATCTTTGCCATTTGCCGTCAACGCCATGCTTAAACTTACTGATAGTCTAGCAAGTAAAAATGGCAAATTATTCAATTACAAAGACACGAAGATAGATCTTTTCTATGCTACTTTCCTTTGACTAAAAAGATAGTCAAGATTTTGTGGGATTTGATTTTGACTTCGTACAATAAAAAAACGTCTGCCTGTTTGCTGCTCAACAAATTAATTGTGCTCAACAAATTAATTGTTTCTTTTGTTGTTCATTCAACAATACATCTACAAAAGATGCTGCTTGGAAAACTGAGGGTTTTTTTGCATACGTTATTTCTCGAAAACGAAGAGCAAGCCAGTGAAAAAATTACGGGGCAATGTTTTTCAACTGAAATGAAGGCTGCATGCAAAAATTCAGCTAATTTGGAGCGAGAAACAGAAACAACCAAAAACATCACTTATCCCCTTTTTCCACTAGCTTCTTCAATTTTCATTTCTACTTTCTGTGGAAAAAAATATTAATTTTCCAAGAAAATGCCACTAAAATGCTCAAATAATGCTTCATGCTTCTGCCTCACTAAAATGCTCAAAAAAATGCTGGCATATATTTCACAAAAGCCTAAAATGGAGGGAAAAAAGAAACATAGGCACGCAAGGCATGCAAGAGTTATTTTTTTGTCAACTGAAAGGATTTCGGAGATAGCAGAATTAAATCAGTGACTTGTAAAATGTTTTACCAAACAAACTACAGTAATCACGTCTCATTTTTATAGATATCAATTTGATTCGTTCTTTGTTTAAACCGGCCACAGTGATTGGTGTAACATGTGCACATGCATAACTCCCCCTCACTCACCGATCTCATAGCCCTTTCAACACCAAGAGGAATTTTTACCCAAAAATACTCAAATTAAGAGAACTATTCCCATTTTATACGAGTCGTAAGTTTACCCTTTTTACAAAACAAAACTTTCTGATACGTTGAAAGTCTGACATCTTGTGAGGTCTAATTGAATTTACTCCCAGGTGAAAAACAAAAGTTTTAAGTTACCATTTGTAACTAAAAATAGCAATTTCTCGTTTTGTTTGTTCAAACATTTCATGGGAACAAGTGGTGACGATCCGTCAGCTCTAATTGAATTTACTCCCTTGAGAAAAACAGAAGTGTCAAGTTACCATTTCTATTAAAAATAGCAAACATCCCGGGGAAACAACTGCTCACGATTCATCACCTCTCATTGAATTTTCTCCCTTGTGAAAAAACAGGGTGTCAAATTATCCTTTGTAACTAAAAATAAAAATATCGCGTTACATTTGCATACAAGAACAAACAATTGTCACTTCCACTTATTTTGTAAACGTTAACTGTTTCAAATCTAAATAGTCTCGTCTCCACTAAAATATGTCCTTTGAACTAGAAGCGACGATCCGTGACCTCTAATTGAATTAACTCGTTGTGAAAAACAAAATTATCAAGTTACCCTTTGTAACTTGAAATAAAATATCTCTTCCCATTTGTTTACTACTGACTCATGAAGTACTTCAAAACGCAAAACTCATCTCGTTCATGACTTGCCACCATTACACTGAAACAAGCCAATGTATATTATGTAACTGTCACAACTGTCACAGATTAAAAATCACAAACCGGCAACATACACGTCAGTCTTTATTATTCAGTCACCAAAGTCCTTGAACTTAATACAATCATAGAACTCCCAAGACTTCATATACCTCACTTAAGTTATCTTAAACAAGAAATTTTCTTTTTCTTCTACTACAATTCGTGCTGGCTATTAATGTGATAAAGCGAAAACCCTGATAACATTGACGAGTAAAGATTAAGTTTCATTTATAACGTATCTTCTCATCCCAGTAATAAACAAGGAACATTGATATTAATTTTGGAAAATCGTCACAGAATAATTCTTTATGTTCTGTTGAAGAAGTTAATCGTAGTCTCTTCGCGTTTCTCGTTGAAACTTATCACTGAAACTGATTAATGGATGCTGAAATTAACGACTCACCCTGAATTCTGCAGCAATATTTAGGTTTCACTACAACAGGCAAACAATTTGAACCTGGTCACAATCTCTTCACATCCCCACTAGTGCATTCCGCCCCCTTAAATACAATTGTTTCTATCATAGAAACCACATCAACATTAGTAGTAGAGCGGCTAACACTCATTTAATTCAAAACCTTATATAATGGGAAAATCTTACCCTTCATTGCATGTTCACAGTTATATCCCAAACACTATGTTTCTTTGACTGATTATCACAAAATCCTTAGCCTAACCCACAGAAAATGTCGAGGTAAACCCAATATATGAATACTTCCTCCTCTTTTACAGAAGAATAAATATGGCCGTTCTCAACTGTATCGGATCAAATCTTCTCAGATACCATTTACCTTTACAACAGGAAATTTGATTGGTGTTTAATGGTAGCTCCAATCTGATTGGTGTGACATACATACATCTCTCACTGATCCACCCGCCCATACCATACCCGGCGCACCGACTAAGAGGTATTTTTTTTACAAAAAAATAACTCAAAAATCACTCAGGTTATTTTCAGTGGGGTGGTGGGGGGGGGGAGACATTGTTTAATTTGTGACTTATCTTGTCCATTGAGAGAGGGAATGGTACAATAGAAAGGCAACAATCTACCCGTAAACATTTATGCTTAAGCCTATATTCCTGGTTGGAAATAAGCAGTTTGATAGCTGCATTGTGGAATGGGCCATTCCATTTTGTATCCACACCGCGCCCCCCCCCCCCCTCCCAATTGAAGGACTTAATATTTCACCCCCTCAGAAAAGTAAACTTAGGCCCCCTAAGAAAGGAAGATCAAAGTGCCAACACTCATCCCCTTCAGAATTTATCAAAAGAACAAAGGTACCAACACAGTTACTCCAAAGAAATGGCCTTTAAAGACCCCTCCCCTCCCTCTCAGAAATCCCCGTCCTTAAATAGGGGGTGCAGATAAAAAAAATGGAATGGCCCAATAACTAAAACATGATTTATACTTTATACTTTATCAGGCAATTATTGGATTATTAAGATCGTGTCACGAAACAAATACTATTTCGTTTTGGTTTCGTATAAGCACCGCTAAGAGCACTCAAAACTGAAATAACATGTCCCAGGATCAGAAACAACAATTATAATTTAATACAAAGAGTAAACGAACCTCAACTGAGCTAAGTTCAATTGCAAATGTTAAACAGCGGAGCAAAGTTTAAATTCACTGGGAGAAAACAGTGTATAGCGATATCTAAAAATATACCTCTTCTGGTGTAATCACGCCAGTTTCCTGAAACTTCGACTCCTGTGTAAAAAGCAGGAAAATGAAATCCATTTGCAGGGCAAATCTACAAATAGTATTAAACAGGAACTTCTATTCGTGTTTCTCAACAGGGGTATACACTACCTTCAAAACCGGAGTTAAATATTCGGCGACTCCAAGGGCAGTTCCCTTCATCTTATTTATAACGTCTTGCATCGCCATAACGAAGATCTGGTCGACAATATATTTCTTACCGCGCAGTTGATCGAGAAACAACTTCAAACGCTCCAAAACCGTTCCCAACATGAAGAGGAAAACTGTGCATATGTTTATAGGTACGTCCGCTGAGCAGTTTAGTTCCAAGGAGCTCGTCACGCAACATTTAGTCACGCATGGTGTCACGTACCTGAAAGATGTTTTATCATCATTTTAACAGCCCGCTCCAGGGCTGTTCTCCTGAGAGATTTCTCTTTGACATTTCTGTTGCGTCCCCGTTTCCAAAGCCCCCTTCTTTCAATCGAATAATTTAGATATTGCTCCGGCCCCCTTTTCTGGGTGTTCTTTACATTCTGCCCCGTTAATTCCGTTTTATTTTTATTTATTTGTTCACTTATTTATTTATTTATTTATTTAATTGCAATCTCTTTATGTCGTTAGCTTAAAGTAATCGTCCTGCAAATCCTCCGAACTCGAAGTAATTGCATGCAGCTGACGCGAACCGCGGGAGAACGCGAGTCGCGATTGGCTGTCGTGTTACTTCTGATTGGATAAAAATGTGCGAGTTCTTTTCGAGCCAATCCTGTAGTATGGAAATATATAGATTTAGGCCAGACTAAAAGCGTAGCTCCTTGGCCGGGTTGTTCAGTGCCCGATTGAGCTAACCCAGGAAAAGGTAGAAATTTGATCTGAGTTTTGAATTTTGTAACTTTGCGGTGGGGTTTTCTGTTTATTATATTTGGCTTTCTGTTATGAGTTTTATAATCACCATATACACAAAACAAAGCAGCAAAAAAATTTTGTGTAGGTGAAAAAGTTATAATTCGAAAAACTTTTAATCCTGGGCTAGCGTTAACAGGCTACCGAACAATCCTGCCCTGTTTCATGTTTTCAACAAGTTAAGCTGCCAGGAGCCCGCGATACAATCGAAAACCAGCATTTAGTCAGCGGTCAACTTCAAAAAACACGTGACCTCGATGAGCTGTAGACTTGAGCCCGCGATATGGTCACGTGATACTGGTCAGCAGATACCTTGTTTTGACAGGTGTCAATTGATGATAACGTGGATGTCTAATAACAAAGAAGTACACGGTAAACCAAGGCTGCATGTTTCTTTCATCCTACTATTCAAACGCCATTGAATATTCATGATCCCTCGTGATGACGTAATTAGCATTATATAAGACTGGTTAATGTATGCAAGGGTGTCAGTTCGTAAAACAAATGATGTAACAGAGAATTAACTCTGAAGTGTAAATTTTAGTGCTAATTTAAACCGTGAATAACCCACTGGGCGTTAGCCCTAGTAAAGGGAATCAGGGAACATTCATCAGTTCGTAAGACAGTCAGCTTGAGTGAAGTCGCCATGCCTCAGGAAGGACCAGCGCGTCCTGTGGCCCTTACCCAGCAGCTTCTGTCTAACGTCCATCAAGTTACAAACGTTTTGCAGAACCCAGAGAACGCCAGTGTTTCAGCAACGTCTTCGGGGAGTACGGCAATAGTTTCTTCGTCCGTTACTTCGGTGCGGAATTCCGAGCCAGCGCACGTGGTGCTGAGCTCGTCGACGACTACAGTTCCAAGCACTTCTACGACCTCGGTTACCCCTTCTCCAACCCTGTCCCTTTTGGGAAACTCTCAGAGTAACTTTGAGGTGAGAAGATTTATTTATTGGGTTTTTTTGTATTCTCTTGCTTTACCAAAGTTGTCCTTGTCGAGTATGGGAGTAATTTATGTAAGCGTCCTATCCCAGGAGATTCCTTGTTATCAAGTTTTCTATTTCTAGCGTGGTTTTTTTAACATGTGTATCGCCCTTTTGGCTTCAGCAAAGTTGTGACCTCTGTCAATGGTAATGGAAAGATACGGACTCACGTATTTCTTAGACCTTAAGTTTGTCTGTTCGCGTTTGAATATTACGTGATGCGCTGTGTGGGCTCACGTGTTTGTATTGTGTTCAGATGTT
>JAEMPF020004231.1:0-14903 GCA_022496165.2 Catalaphyllia jardinei
CGTGATTAAGAAAAAAAGTCCTCTGTCTCAGCCAATCAGCATTCAGTAATTTTGACCCGTATGTGATAAGTGCTTCGGTTCTTAACAACCTGGCCAAGGAGCTACGCTTTTAGGCTGGCCTAAATCTATATATATATTAATATATATATTAATAATACTTAATATACTGTACACAGGCAGTGTAAGAACATTTACTATGAAACAGCAAAAACAAGTTGAGTCAGCACAAAAACAAAACAATTTGTTTTGAACAGGATCCTTACCCTCTGCCATTTTTCATCTCAAATGCGTGATTATACAGGCCTAGGACAGCTTTACGATCATCTACTCGCGCTACCAACATCATGAGCGAGGCATACGTGACAATCAGATCCAAATAAGTCTTTGTCAAGTCATAGTTTAAAGTCTACAGTAAAAAAGAGGAAATAACATTAACTGATCATTTAATAGTTGATTATTTACAGTTTCAAATTGGTTTCTTATATGTATATATTGAGTAACTGGGATTGGGAATCAAAAGTAAGTGCTCACAAATCAGCCGTGAACCCATTTGAACTTCTTAGTTAGCAGAAAAAGTAAGGTTCTGGCCTTAAGTTCTACTAGAACACAATGGCTTCAAATCTCCTCCAAGGGTGACTTGGAAAAGCTATCTATTTTTACCTGGAAAACCTGTTTGTGATTAACAACCAAAGACTTACAATGTGAAAATGTACAAAACTAGCATCAATCTCTGTCAGAAGTTCACTGGTGTTATCCTGTAGGAGTGAAAAGAAATTCGGTGAGCATTTTCCTACATTTCCTATTTCCTGTTTTTGTTTCTCTTTTACATGTAGATAGACGAGTTAAGTTGTAAAGATACAAGTCTACCTTTGAACATACAGGTAGCAGCTCATCAGACCGACCCTTATCTCCAGTTTTAGCAGCATGGAGTGACTAGGCATATTTCTACTCCCCTTGGACTGGATGCTGGTCCATTGCACGGTTACATCTATCCCCCCCCCCCCCTGCGCACCCCCCGGCCGCCCCAAAATTTGGCGGGTGGTGTGGTTCATTTATGAATGAATGCATTGAATGAATGAAAACTTTATTAACATTATTGACATAATAATTATTAACTTCATTAACACCTAAGTGGGGAGATTAAGAATTTAAAGAGTGATTTAACCGTCTTGACTAACACTTACTCTGAATTCCATCACATCCACAAATGTATAATAATAGTTAGAGAGTCCCTTGATAACTTCATTCTGGATGCTGTGAACTGGTTGAACCTGGACACTCTAAAGGATTTAATGTATATTAAGAACCAAAAATAATACTAACAGGAAAATGAATATATAATCATGTTAAAGTACTCTAAAAACGTCAATGTCTCATGGACTATAAGTAATTCTCTTGGGTACATACTACACTATATATTTGAAGTGTGTTTAATGTAACTTTATGTAAATTTGACTAGAATATGACTTTTAAAACAACAATAAAAACAACAACATTAGAACTCATACCTAAAATTTAATATTTTGCCTGTGTCAAAACGAGTCTTCAAGTGAAACCATGGATTCATATGAAAATCTTTTATGCCCACATTAAAAAAAGATACCCTGGAAAATAACCTAAATAAATCAGGGCCAAAAACAGAATCACTTCTGTCACTAGTCTCTGCAAATTTTCCAGCTGGTACAATGTATGAACTATTCCATATGATTTTCAAAAGTGTTCTCTCAATGTTTTTTACAAGTTCTTCAATTGGAAATGCTTTAGTTGGCTAAGTTACAGTACCTTTGTGTCTGTAACTGGAAACTTCTTTACTATAGCCTTAATGGCAGGATCCAGGGCTTTATCTGTTAAAAACCCTGGTCTGGACTTAGAGTCGGAACATGCCTGTAAACAAAGAAATTGCATCAGAAGTATTTAATACATGTACATTAAAGAGGTTGTGTCCTTAGTAATTTACAGTATCATGTTCTTTTGATAAGTACAGCCAGGATATTGTTGTACATTTTCTGTATTATATTGCAATTGCAGAAACGAAAACAGCATTAGTGATCAAAGAAACATTGAGTACAAAGAGAAAATAAGGACTTTGAGATTCTAAATTCCACCAATATGCTATCTTGTTTTTTTTTGAGAGCCTAAGATCTAAACTTGTATACAAAGAGAAAATAAGGACTTTGAGATTTTAAATTCCACCAATATGCTATCTTGTTTATTTTTGAGAGCCTAAGATCTAAACTTGTGTCTTTTCCCCAAAATCTTTGTTCTATTTTGCCCTGTAGAATCCTCTCAGCCAATTTGTTTGTATTGAAAATTTGGCAGCATTTGCAAGGTAATAATATGGAAAATATCAGTAAATTCTCAATTACTAGCTGGGACACATCCTCTTTTAAACTTGTGCTTTATATTTTGCAGAATTCTCAATCTTTTCTAATAGTACTGATACAGAATACAGTGCAAGTTCCTTTGGTGTCCACCTATAATTGGAAGTTGAGTGACAGCTGTGGGAGAGTTTAAAGAGGAGCAGTTGTACCGGTAAACAAATGTAATCTAGAGTCACGACAATTGGCAGTGTATATGGTCAAAATATGAAATTAGGGGTGTTATTACACTACATCATTCCACACTTCTATGGGTTAACGTTTACGACAGCTTACAAGAAATACATATGGTGACACGAGGGTCTCTCACCGGGAGTAAAAAAAGTTTCAATCCAAACTGCAAAATTGAACGTTACTAAAATCATTATGTAGAACAAGATAAGAGAACCACAAGTTTAGGACTTACAGTGCTGCATAAGTTAAGTTAAAATTAAGCTTACAATTACTTATGCCGTGTTTACACTCAAGCGTTTACCAAGGTAAACATTAACGAACTAAACCCTGGTATATTTGTACAGTGTTTATACTGGCTCAAATAACTAAGGTAAATCTGTCATCAATCACAATCAAACCAAATTGGCAGCAAATTCTAAATCCACGCATAAAATGCTGTGGCTCTTTTAGTCCTTGCATTTTATTTTCTTGTTCTTGATCAGCAAACCCAGGAATCGAGATTGCAGCAGCTCTTACTTCTGCAGTAACTAAAGTGGTCGAGGCGAAAGCAATTAACTCTGCTACAAATTGCCGTTTGCAAAACAAGGCGCGTTAGACTGTGTGGTTGCGTCTGAGAAAACTCTATTAAATGAAAATTTTGTTGAAGAATGACGGAAGGAGAACTTTAGAATATCAAGACGTATGTTCGAAAGTGTGATCAAATGAGACTGACGTAATCCCGACACCACAGGATATGAAATTCTATGCAACCACAAGTGGATGTATCTGTCACCCAAACCTTGGTTACTGACCTTAACCATGCCTGCTTGCAGGGGAAACCAAACTTTTACCTTAGGGATGGGTCGCACTAGAGCCAATTTTGTTTACTTCCAATTTTTGGCGAGCAAAAAATTGGTAAAAATTTTGCAAGTTCCAAATTTTGGCAGTGGTTGCATTGGACCAACATGTTTTAACCAAAACTTCGCTGATCGACATATACGTCACAAGATTTACCGGAAAACAAAATGTCTCGCGCGTTAAATGTGCACAGCAACAGATCTCATTCATGAGTTTAACTCTTCGCAGATTTTTCTCTACTCTGCATGTTCTTGACTCTCCACTCTCGAGCAACGCGTGATTTCCAGCTCTTAATTGGACGAGCAGTTTTCGCTCGGCTTGCTTGCGTATGTGTTGTTGCTTCTACCACTTGCGATCGAAGAAGACTGTCTTGCTGAAGCCATCTCTTGAAACTGTTGCCAGTAATCAGATCAGATCAAAGAAACAAGTCATAAGAATTTGAATAAAAACGCTACAGTAACTCATATTTCTTGATTTCATTAAAATAACTGTGAAAAGCGTGAAAAAATATGGACTGGGTAAAAAAGATTGCCCTGTCATAGAATGTGCCAAACTGGACTGGCCGACCGAAGTTATTTATCTCGGCTTAATTTTATCCAGTCATGTTTGAAAAATATGACAGCTTAATGGTTAAAAAAACCAAAATTGTTTGGTTTGGCAAAATTTATGTAGGAGCCTCCGAGAGCACTTTGGCTTCTTTGAAGATTGGCAAAATTTTGGCAATCCGCAAAAAAAACTGGCAAGTTTTTGAAACTGGGGGTCGCACTTATTTTGCGCTACTCGTTGACATAATATTTATTACTTATCCAAACAAAATTGGCTCTAGTGCGACCCGGGCCTTAGATAACTTTCTATTGTCTTGAGCAGTGTTTATCAGGGTATCAGTTGGCGTTTACACATGCAAAATATTTACCTAAGTAAGTTAACTCCAATACCTCGGTAGCACGCTCAAGCCTAAACGCGGCATTAGTTTCACCATAGCCGAGTTAACTATGGTTTCACTATCTCTCTATTTAAAGCCAGATAAGCCCAATGTCTACTGTAGCTTGCTTGCACTTTCCCTAGCCTGGCATGGGTCAGGTCCTCTCTTAGTCAGTTCAGTGGTTTAAGGTAGCCTTTATTCTGAGTACTCAAATTTAAATCAACTAAAACTTAAATAACTGTAGACTGATTCAGTCACTTACCTTTTTGATGTTGTAAATTCGAGTTAGCATTCCAATCCCACGATCGTTCAGGATCGTTAGTTTTTCGGCAAGTCTCTGCTCCGTTACAGATACACCCCGGTCCATAATTCACTTTGTTGCGAAATTCAGCTTCTTTCGCTTCTATTCTAAGTACTTCTGCTTGGAAATAGCCATTTACAAACTGCTTTCAGAGCGCACTACAGGAATGTTATGACAGGGAGGGAGGAGGAAGGAAACAGACGAACACTTGAGCCTGCTGCACTCATGAGGGTGTTCAGGAAGTCAAGTATGTCTGTCATGTTATTGTCACGAACAGTCCACCCTTGCCCAAAGTCAGGGGCCCGTTTCTCGAAGCTCCCGGTAATTACCGGGCCCGTTAAGCTGTTTTGTTTTCCATTCCAAATGAGAGTTTCAAAAGCTTTGAATATCATACAGTAAAGATATTAGCTAAAGAAACGAAATGAACTCTATTAGAGCTCAGAACACACCCTACTTTTCTTGAGATTTTGATTTCAAAATCTGATTTCGGGCCCGTAAAGCTTCCGGGTCTTTTGAGAAACGGGCCCCAGAGCGATGTCGAGGGATTCTTTTTTATGAATAATTTTTTAATTGGGTTGATTTCTTAGTGGTCATAGAATCGTGTTTAGAAAATCATGATAAACGTATGTTTGAATTTCAGTCCAAGGCTGTGGACGTGGAGCGTATTTAGCCTGCGTAGCAAGCGTTTCCGTGGAGCAAAGAGCGAAGAAGAAACGGGGCTTTCGGCGTTTTGCCAGCACGAAAAATGGGGCGAGAGCGCGGGCAAAATGCCGAAAACCCCGTTTCTTCGTTCTTTGCCCCACGGAAACGCTTGCTACGCAGGCTAGAGGATTCGGCGTAAACGCCCTGTCACAAACATATCGTTTAGAAAATGTCGCGGTGTTATCTTTGTCGGGAGCAGGGATGGCGTTGTCGTGAAAAGCGCTCTCCTGCCACCAATGTGGCTCGGGTTCGAATCTGGCCAAGTACCACATGTGCCTTGAGCTCGCCTTTCTCCGAGCATTTTTCTCCGGGTTCTCTGCTTATCCCCTCTCCACAATAAAACCAACATCTCCAAATTCCCATTTGACCAGGATCATGCGGGATAGAGGATCTACATTAAAACTAGCTATTGAAGTTCTCTCTAAATATTGTGATTTAACTCTATGCCAACTACGAAACTCTTTTCTATTTAAGTTTTAATTAAGTTCAAGGACTTAATTAAGTTCAAGGACTCAAGTTAAAGATCATTTTCCCTTGCCGCTTATAACCCCTGGACTTAGACTGACATCTTCCTAAGAGTTTTTTAGAAGGGCTTATAATTATAAACAGAGGAGCTTATATCCGAAGGGGCTTGTAACTGAATAAAAAATCTCTTTGGAAACGAGCTATAGCTTCGTTGTTGATCGAAATAGGTTTTTCATTTACTGGTTTCTAAAAGCTTTAAAATTTCATAAACGAATTCAAAACAAGGAAAGCTATAGGAAGGCTTATATCCGGGAGATTTAAAAACAGATGCAATTTTTCTGTTGCTTTCAGGTAGATGGGCCTATTCGGGCAGTTTGCGGTGTGTGCCTTTTAATAACAGGAGGCTGATATAATACATTTGGACTAGTTGACATTTCATGTTTCACCTGCCGTAAATCTATCGAATGAGAAAACATGCCGAGCTTTCGCGATTGGAGAGCTTTGCACCGGCAATGCCTTTGCTAACATGTGGTGCTATTAAATTTTCAATTCGCATTTGCATTAAAGTAAAAAATCAGTGACAGGTTTCCTAGGTTACTATAGAGCTTCAAGGGCCGATTTTTTTTCAAAATAGCTTTTTCACGCCAAATTCAAGACTACTACTTCATATGATTTTTTTCTATAAAAACTAAAGCGAAGACGAAGTTAATAATGTGAGTTGATAAAACCAAATTATCTTGTAAAACTCCCACCGACGCAGCACCACAGTTTCTTTAGAAACTTGCCCCCTTTACTATTTTGCAAGGATTTCCCGTTAATTCCCAAATTAAAATGCAAACGAAAATATCACTAGCAACTGTTTCGTCGCTGTCTTCTTCTGCTACACAAGGTGATTTGCCGCGAAATTACCGGTGAATTTAATCGCTGATATCTGACTTGGCAGCCTCTTCAGAAGCTCCTTTTCCTCTTTTATTTATTCTGTCGCTGACTTCTTTCTTTAATACTAATGCAAATTGGTTGATTAAACAGCACCCTTAAAAATACGCGCGCTGATTGGCTAACATGGTGTTTCCATATCTCGATAGAGAGACACAACTATATGTACTGTATTACAAGCTGTTGACATGACAATAGCAGCGAGAATCTTTATTTTGATAATCAAAGTGAACGAGCTTGGTTCACGCTTGTTTATCGTCGCGGTGTTTTCTAAAAGAAACAGAATAGAGTTATAGAAACGCTCGTGGAAGTTTGGTAGAACCCGAAAAAGCCCTGAAAATACTCGCGAGTCGGCTCGTGTTACCACAGAATTACTTGTTCTCTCAATACCACATAAGTACTTGTTTTACCAACCTTCCACTTAAGAGAAACACACAACATGTTCTCTGTTTATTAATTACAGCAACGGATTGAAATTAATTTCCGATTGATTGCAACTGACTAAGTACATCAAAGTGTTCTTCTAAAGCGCTAGCAACGACAGTACTTGAAAGCTGGGAGTAGATCATGGCATTGAAAAACAACACCACACTGCCAGTAACTGGCAACGAAACTGCACTGGGACAACCGAACTTGCCTTGCGGTCTCCATGTTCCCCATTCGACTGCAGAGAGATTTTCCTTCATTTTCCTATATTGTGTTAATTTGATGGGCAGTTTTTTCGGAAACATCTTTATAGTCATCATCGTCTACAAGCATCGCGAGCTGCGAAAAACAATTAACTTTTTCATCGTGAATATGGCCGTGTCAGATCTGATTTTCCCTCTTATTGTAATCCCTGTCAATGTTATTGGGTTGGCCGCCAAGTCGTGGCATTGGCGCGTCAGTGGAATATTTGGTTCGATTTTTTGCAAGCTGTTCCATTTCTCGAGCGCTGTAACCCTCCATGTTTCTACTCAAAGCTTGGTGTGGATAGCAATTGACAGATTTGTTGCCGTCGTTTTCCCCATAAAACTTGGTCTTATTTCACCGAAGATTCGCACAGCAGCCATCGCTTCTACTTGGATGTTTGCAGGTTTTTTTAATTCACCATCGCTGATAATTGCGAATGTTGTTGTGCTCGACAATAAAAACGGATTTTGCAAAAACCCAAGCGACAACCCGGATGTTTGGGCGGCAATTTCGTTTGTACAACTTGCTTTACTTTTTATTGCTCCGTTAGTTGTAATAACTGTTTTGTACACTGCGATAGCAATCTCTTTGAAAAGGAAGAATAGAGCCCTCACTGACACCGCACAAAATTTACAAAGGCATTCTCAAAAGAAACGAAAACAAGCTGTTCGAATGACTGTTGTTATCGTAGCGCTGTTTTATATTTGTGTTATTCCATCGACATTGTTGTATTTCCTATCTTTCTGGCGCTTGTCTTGTACCTCTCAAAGACTGTTTTACAGTCTCGCGAGTTTTGCGTTTTCTTTGTCTTCCTTAGTCAACCCAGTCATTTGTCTGTCGTTTGTTGAAAGTTATCGCCGTGGATTACAAAACATTTTATGTCGTCCTTTCGCGAACATGCCGGACATCATGACCCCGAAACCCGAGCAAGTTGCTCTACAGGAGGTGGAAAATCTTTCCGGAGAAAACTGTCGACGAGTTTTGAAGGAAACCGAAAACTACAAAGAGACATTGAATACTGCTATGTAGAGACGTAGCCCAGTTCTGATACGACCCCAAAAGTATATTAACTGAAAAAGGTACGTTTATAACCGGCCTGCATGGTGAATGAATCGCGGGAAAAAGGAAATTTTTCAGCCACAAGATCCGTCTCTTTGAAATATTAATTGAAGGTCCTTTTAAATAACTAAATGACAGATATAATTCCTACTCTTTCATACACCTCAACTTTTGAAATAGTTTATTTATTTTAGAAATCCCTATTCTTTTCATTAACCTAAAGCCTGAAAAAGGTCTCACTATTCGTGCGGATCCTTCCAAGATAGTCCATTACAGGGAGTACACAGGGAGTACACACGGAGATTGGGTTGCGTTCATTCAGTAGATTAAGTGATTGTGGGTGTTACCACGATTAGCAAATGTGCCAGAAATGATGAGTTGAGAAGACACGCTGTTGAACAAACAGAATCTCGACTGATAAAAGGTGGCATCAATGATGACTAGAGACTGGAACGCTGTGAAACGTATGGGAAATAGATAATATGTTAGTCGAAAGTCAGGGAGTTTTGTGATCACTCAATTTACCCCACAAAAATCGTCTTACTTTTCATTTGAAAGCGCGTACTTTTCGATGCGTTTTCACTTACCATCCACTCAACAACCATCGAAAACGGTCAGTGTTCATTTAAAACGTATAGTTTACACTTAAAAATAGTGCCCCTAGTGGGAGCAAGGAAACGAAGCCCATTGTATCGGGGTGGACAGCGAAAAGGCTTTAAAAAACGCTGACGTTAATCACATCATTGGGAATGTCTAAATGATAGTGGAGTTTTCCCATAGCATATCAGCGTTTTTAGTGTTTTAGTGCGGAAGAAGAAATTAAAACGAACAATAATGACAATACGATCGGAGACCGTTTTCGGCGACAATGCGTTATCAGAAACGTTTCAGTTTCCAAAATGTCGTCGAGTGATCTTAACTCTATGGCAACAAGGAAACTCTTTTCTGTTATTGACGGTTTATTTAAATTCAATTGCTTTAAATTTAAAGTCAGTTCTTCCTCTCTATGATGTGATGAAAAATACGTTTTTGTTAAAGATAAACAACAAAAGAAAATAATTAAACGGCCTCTGTCTATGTTAGTAACTCTTAACAAGAGAAGGCTGAAATAACAGATTTGGACTTCGAAATTCCGTATTCCAAATCTGTCATAAATCTATCGAATGAATTAACATGCTGGGCCAGCTTTCCAATGTATTTGCAGAAAAATGAAGTATTTGGCATTTTACCCTTATGAATTTCGTTTAATCTATTGTAAGACCCTGTCATTGATTACTTTCTTTAAAACGAATACAAATTGAAAAACTAATGACATTGGCTTCTAATATAAGTGTTTATAAAATATTTAAGACAGTGCGCGCATTGGTTGATAGGTGTGTTTAGATGAGACTATGCAAACACGGAAAACGTTTTCTATTGCTTCTAATTAACAATCAGATTATGGTCCTAAGATTTCTATTGCGTGATAGTTGACGAGGGCGAGGTCCAAGCCAACCATCACGCGACAGAAATCGAGAGCGAATAATTTGATTGTAATGCTAATAGGACTGAGTGGGGTCCAATTCGGCTGTTATCATAAGAGTGATAACAAAATCGGACGACCGCGCAGCGGGAGTCCGATTTGTTTATCAGCAGTATGATTACAGACCTAATTAGACGACACGAAGTCTTATTACCAATTAATCATAAAAATAACAATTTCCGAGAAAAGAAGAACGGCCACTGAAGTTATGAAGGAAAAGAAAAATTTACATTAAAAAACTGACAAAGGAGACGTAAACATTCTAAGGCCATTGCCCCTCCTACTGGTAACTCGGCGCCAAAAGCGCAAAAGCAAGCGCGCCCTCACGTAACTTCAACTTTCAATGTGATTGGTTGATTTCAACTACATCAGCTTTGAAAGTGCTTGGTTTATTGAACTGTCTGAAAACAAACTGTCCTATAACAACTTGGCAAGTGAATTAGCGATCACAATCGAGGAAATCGTAAATTTTAGTAGAGATCTACTAGTCGTTTGAAACTTTATCTAAATCCTCTATACAGACACTTCATTAGAAAGTGCAAAGAGGCAGCCGCCAGTTTGTTATAAAGCCCACACTGCTGGGCTGCTTGTAATCAGTAGCGCAGGCAATGAGAGAACGACATTCGTGATAAACACTGATAGAATTATACTAAAGCGTGATAGAAACACGGAACCTGTTTTCTATTTCTTAATTGGAGTTACGGATTGAAATTCATTTCCGATTGATTGCGACTAACGAAGTATATCAGGTCATAACATCTAAGGGTGTTCTTGGAAAGCGCTGGCAACGACAGTGCTTGAAAGAAAAAGTGGTACTTTGACGAAAATTGCATCTTTCCTATTGAAGCCATTTTAAAACATAAACAAGTAGCCTGTATGAGAAGAAAAATGCTATGTACTATTTTCAAAAATCTCTTTTCGTTCCAGAGATATTCAAGTTTTTAAAATACACAAATTAGCCAAGTGATGACGTCATACACTCAACCAAATCTTCAACCAACCTCGTTGTGCCAAATTTTGATCAATACTTATGAGAAAAGATCTCTCAGCCTATTTGTATCTGGCATTCCATTTTCATATGTGCAAATGGTGCCTCATATACGTGATCCAGCAAGCATAAAAAATATGTTAGCTCCAATTTCTGGCCTCGTTTAACATTTGTCGAGCTGGAAATTCTGGCATATTGAAAAGAAGGTGGGAACTGGAAAAGAGTGAGTTGCCATGGGAACAGAAACTTTTATAGCTGTATGTTTCAATTGTCTGCGCTGCAAATTGGCTGAGGTAGCTCCACTTACATACTGGATATGATATTGGATTAGCGACTGATTCATGGCTCTGGAGCGTCAGTGGAATTTTAGTATTAGAATTGATTTTGTGCAAGTTGCTCCATTTCTCGAGCGCTGTGACCCTCCATGTGTCTACTCAAAGCTTGGTGTGGATAGCAATTGATAAATTTGTCGCCGTCTTTTTCCCAATAAAACTTGGTCTTATTTCACCGAAGATTCATTCAACAGCCATCGTTTCTACTTGGATGTTTGCAGGTGTGTTTAATTCACCATCGCTGATAATTGCGGATGTTGTTGTACACGACAATAAAAACGCGTTTTGCAACAGCACGAGCGACAATCCGTTTGTTTCAGCGTCAATTTCTTTTCCACACTTTGCTTTGCTTTTTATCGCTCCTTTAGTTGTAATAACCGTTCTGTACACTGCGATAGCAATCGCTTTGAAAAGGCAGAATAGAGACCTTACTGACAACGCGGCACAAAATCTCAGTGAGAACATAGATACATAGAGACAAAAGAACAGCTCGCAGCTTCTCTTCAACATTATGGTTTATTTATTTTCATTGGCAAAGCATTTCTTTTGCGTTTCATTTCTCTGAACGCATTATAATTTATTTTAAAAAAGGTTTTGTTCAAGCCATCGAAGAACCTTAAGCTTGCGTTTGCTACTGCGAGTGATCAATCCCGAATGTAGCACTGTCTACCTCTCGCTTTAAGTTGAGCAGAAAAGAGTTGAGAAAAACTCTAATGTTGACAATTTGAGGACGTTCCCTTTCTTCCATTCAATTTACAGCATGAAATCCAAAATTTGCGGATCTTTAACTTTTGTGTAAAGAATCATAAATAAAAGGCCTCTTCTTTAGGGATAGTTCCAGGTTCCGTAAAGATGCGAAAATAGGGAACTTAAGCACGGACAACGGCGACGGCAGGGACGACGCCTAGTAAAAAATGGATTTAAATTTTACCCTTGAAATTTGTAAGTAACTAAGTCCGTTCCGGGTGCAAATCTGTTTGAATCTGAAAATATTCGCTGTCGTGGCCAGGGTTCTCCAAAATACGCAAAACTTGGTCATTTCACGTTGTTGTTTTGCAGAGCACGGCAAAGAAATGTACAAAGATTTATAACGCACATGCACAGCTATCGTTCTGGACCGGGTTTTTCAAAGCCCGATTAAGCTAACCCAGGGTTAGCGAGAATTTTGATTACAGTTTTGTAACTTTTTGGTGTGGTGTTCTGTTTACATTGTTGCCCTTCAGTTTTGAGCTGTAGTATTCTCAAACTACACCAAACATTAGAGGTGAAAAACATTTTTAAACAAGAAAACGGATGCCTCAGTTAACGTTTAACCCTGGGTTAACGTTAACCGGCTTTCAAACAACCCGACCCTGGAGCCTGTTTCTCGAAAGACCCGGTAATTTAACGGGCCCGGAATTAGATTTTGAAATCAAAGCCTCAAGAAAAGTAGGGTGTGTTCTCACCTCTAATTAAGTCCATTTTGTTTCTTTAGCTGATAACTTTACCGTACAATTTTCAAACCTTTTGAAACTCCAATCTGGAATGAAAAACAAAACAGCTTAACGGGCCCGGTAATTACCGGGAGCTTCGAGAAACGGGCCCCTGCTCATTAAACCTTTTGTTTGGCGACGTTCCCGTTGGCGCTGCCGTCGTGGTTTGCTTAAGTTCCCTAATATCAGATAGCGTGTAAAGAGTGCTTTAAGGATATCAAATGTTCGTAAAATCTATATTGATATAATTCACCACTTTCTATTTGAAGCAATCCGTTTCGTGGGTCAAGAGGCTGGGTTTTTGATGTTGGTTCTGATGTTGCGTTTATTTTTTTAAAAACCTCTCCCAGCATGTTTTGACTGCCATTATTAACCAGTTTGCGAGTTTTGCGTTCTGTTTGCTTTTGGGGAAATCGGAAGAAATAACAAACCAATGAGACACAAAAACACGGCTCCACTGACTGCCACGAAGATCACCGCCGGGCCTACCTCCGAAAGTGAGTCTTCCATGGTAGCAGCTGTAAAATACAAACAACAAGAAAGTAAATATACAGTTTCACTGTTTATAGAATTTAAGTCATGTGACACGCGCTCTGATTGTACACCGGACGGTTTACTCGACAACGTTCTTTTCATAATCAGTTCATCTTTCCGAAGAAAATTAATTTTGTTAAAAATGAACTGATATGGCAAAACCGTTTAGTGTTACATGAACATATCTGTGTAACAAGTTTAGCACAGCCTAAGAGCAAGCTCGGAGGAAATTTTAAAGAGTTGTTCTCAAATAGGGGCGAAAGTTAAGGAAACTCTTTAGTCCAATGGAGCAAATTACATGGTCTATTTGACGTCTTGCCGAACGATATCAGAGAACTTGAACGAAACTAGCTCTATACTGATCGCATTCTCGTGATTACTGTCATAATTTTGTTAGCGAACGCGGGACTTTGAGCGCGATTCCCA
This sequence comes from Catalaphyllia jardinei, assembly GCA_022496165.2. Classification (NCBI taxonomy): domain Eukaryota; kingdom Metazoa; phylum Cnidaria; class Anthozoa; order Scleractinia; family Caryophylliidae; genus Catalaphyllia; species Catalaphyllia jardinei. The sequence continues at coordinate 13,721 of JAEMPF020004231.1, forward strand.
TCGAGTTTGCCAAGCAGAAAGGTCTCTGATGAGTTCCTTGGCCGGGACTAAACGAGCTGCGTAAGACTTACCACGAACAAGTGACTGCCATTTTATTGTGAAGTCTAAACTGAACTATGTAAAAAATTCAGATAATTGAAGTTTCTTATGAAAGCAACGACTTTTTCCTGCTTGATATACTCTAAACCTATATTTTGATCAAAAGTTGTTCTGAAAGGCGAAAGTAGTTCGAGGTTGCTAGAACCAAAAAGAGCTGTTCCAAACGCCAAAAGGTGCTCATAAGTTGCCAAGCTATTAAGCACAATCAGGATGGGCCTCATCGCCGTCGGACATATACGCAGACTCTGCTCTGATAACTCAGGAAAATAAAGAAATGCATATTTGCTCTAGATACGTGCGTGGCCGCTGAAAATTGCAAAAATGTATTTTATTTGTATCACGGGCATGAATTGTGTTCACACGGCTGTGGCTAAAACTGTACGCTTTAGGGGTCTAGGATGGTTCATTGGCAATTTGCTGCGATACCGCCTGCACGTATTGCATGTCTACAATACCTCTGCTCCAGCTGGTGTTGCGCGAAATCTGGGGACCAGAAGGGCGCTTTCACCCCCAGATTTCGCGCAGTCATTTTTCTTGCACAGTGTATATTATACTACGTTCGTGAAGCAGGTTGAACCGATTCGGGAGCAAGACCAAATAACATTTACCACCCTACCTTTATTGGATTTCTTCCGGTGTGCCTGATCATGTGTAGTGTTCCACATTGCCGTGCCATGATCAACTTTAGCAGAATTCATGCTCCCCATTTCGCTCCAATAAACGCTGTAGTTTGTATCATTTTCTGGTACAAAGTCCTCCTGCTTAGAATAAATGTCAGTTTCTGCCATCTTGTCAACTGGATGGCCTGGGATGTTTTGCCTTGGGAAATTTGACTGCTGTTCTAAATTTGCTTCATCAACGAAAGCTTTGTTGGTTAACAGTTTTTGTACTGGTGCGACAGTGGGCTTGACCAGTGAGATACAGTGTCCCACTGGCTTCCTACGGAACTGACTTGGTAAACTGCATTTTAATCCTTTTGCGCACCGGCCAATGATGTAACCAATACCGCCACACGTCTGACCTAACAAGAAGCACATATACTGACTAATCAATAGTCTCTTCTATGCGTTGAATTTGTTGGGGC
>JAEMPF020004232.1:2500-14900 GCA_022496165.2 Catalaphyllia jardinei
ATTCCTGATCGAACTGCGATCAAACATGGCCGTGAAAATGACACCACTATTTTCATGGATACATTTGATTGACGTCCACCAAAACTTAGTTTTTGAAATGACAAAAAAATTGTCAGGGCGCGTGTGACTGATAACCGTTGTAAGTAGAGTGGAAATTTTCTTCTTTCTAGATTTATGCACACCCAAAAAAATAGAAGAATCTGATTGTATGGGAGTAGAAAGAGCAAAATAGTATAACCTCGTCATCTTTTTGTTTAATTTTCTCGTGATTTTTGTTGTTGTTGGTTTTTTTTTTGTTAAAACGGGAAAATCAGTAAGGGAAGGGATCTACGAAAAAAGAGAGTACCAACCACCATTTAAAAGTGAAAACTGTAAGCAAAACCAGGTAACTTACTAAAGTTTTGAGGGAGTAAAACGGCTCAACTTTCAATGAGAAGGGTTTTCGTCTCTGGTGACTGTTTGCTAATGTCTGTAGCAATCAAAACGAACGACGAACGCTAAAGGAAGCGCATAAGCTACTTTCTATTGTTGTTGGGTTTTTTTTTCAAAAACTAGCCACATTACCCTACTTCTAGATTTCAGAAATTGACTCTGATTAAATATTCAAGCAAGGTAAAATGTGCAATCTAGGGAAACGTTAATTGTTATTTTTTTTTCAAAAATTAGCACAGACATATTTAAAATCTTGGCGCTAGACTCGATTCATCCGTCTAAATTGATTGTGAATGTTTTAGGCATCATAGTTTGAACGGTCGGTTTTCGTAACTTGTTGACGGGAAGTGAATTGCGCTCACCCTCCTTTCAAGCACGCGCTACTGGGATGCCACGCATCGCGTGAGAGAAATTGAACGGTTCCTTATCTTCCTTTTCTGTCTTATTTTTCAGTCCTAGACATAAACAGGTCTAAACCCATATTGAATTTGTCACTATATAGTAACGAATGATTTACATGGAGTTGAATCGGAGACAGGAGTGACCCGGGACGGAGGGTTACCCGCTTTCAACTTAGATGTCCTTAGGGGCGAGCCAACTCTTTCTCATGTAAATACTTTGGATATGTTTGAGTCAACTGCCATGGAAAAATTGAGGCGTATAGACATGTACGAGACTGGGAGGGCCAATATTCGGGTCGGTTATTATAACTGTTCTAAAACTCCGCTTAAACTCATTAATTATTCATGAAGCTCTTACCCAACCAGAGCATCTTATTGTGGTCAGGCGGATGGGTTTAGAAACCCAATGAAAAACGAGTTGAAAACACGGCCGTGTTTGAAATTATTTCAAACACGGATGAAAATTTTCTTAATCTGCATATTGATAAAGCAACAAAAACATGTGGTGATAAACAACTTTATTTAATCACACATTTTACGAAAAAACTTTAAACCTAAATTATTTACTGCTAACGTTGAATGTAACGGTGCAGTTATTAAACTACCCAAAACAGAAAAGGCCATTCTTTTTCTAATTTCAATTCTCGCTCAATGGTGACGACCTCTTGTTTTGCTTCACTTTCAACTTTGCTGTACACTTCCGACCTCAAATGGCACTGACGTTGAAAATGTTATCAGATTAAATGCACACGTTACCTGGGAATAGCGCTGGCCACACACTTTTCCTCTTCCTCGCTAGTTTTAGGAGGTCTGAATCTGCACTCTGCCATTTGCTTTGCGAAGCAACGTGTTCGCTCAGCACTGACAAACAGCTAGGTAACAACGTGACATCAGTTGATGAATATTCAAAAATTGTCACACTGCAGCGCAGCAATTAAGTGATAGGAAATTTTTTTGAGGATCATGCACATTTCACGTCTCAAATATAACAGTCGAATTGAGAAAACTTATTCAAACGATAATTTAAACTAATTTTTTTTGTTGGAGAAGTAATTTCAAAATCTCGTGCTTCGTGTTTCATCGGAGTTTCAAACACTCGAAAACAATAAAAGCACTGGGCCTGCGGCCTCGTGCTTTCATCAGTTTTCTCGTGTTTGAAACCCCGATGAAACAGTTGCACTCGTTTTTGAAATATTACTAGAACAATTTTTTTGTATAACTTAATTTGTTTATAATAGCCGACCCAAATATTGGCCCTCTCTGTTGTTTCTCACTTTACCAGGCACCAACCAATAGCTTAGCTCCATCTTTCTGTATATAAACCACACACAACCCACAATTGACCATTTTGAATGGCAGCGAGGCTGGAATTGACCTTGTTTTGATACAGACCTCGCTGCTTTTATTATGCAAATCAAGTTGTTCTTATGCTAACTAGTTGGCATTAACATGAGAACACCATAGAGGTCAGTATCAAAGCACCTCCAGCCTCCCTTTGCATTCATGGCCAGGTAACTAAGCACACAGCTGTAAAATGGCCTATTCCTTGATTCGCTCACATTATCTACTCAGTTGATAAAACCAAATTATCTTGCCATACTCCTACTGACGCAGCACCACAGTTGCTTTAGAAACTTACCCCCTTTCTTCTTCGTTTAGGCTTTGGTAGATTGTGCTAATTTTAAGCATAATTTAGCAAAACGAGCATTATTTTAAGATTTTATTTCAGTTTAGTACTGCCAGCATAAAAACATCATAGTTCTAGAGTAATTCAGTTTGTATTTTATTTCTGTTACAGTATTGTTTTTGGAAAATAGTGAGGTCTGTGCTAAGGCCCGTGGTCAAATATGGTCCGCCAGACTGCAGGTCTCCCTGTGGTCAGCATATCTGAGAGACTGAGACTCTTGTCAGGCCATGACGCTTATGGCTCGGCGGCGCGGCCCCTCAGGCCCCAGATCAAAGATGGCGTCGTCCTTAAGTCTTTGTATGATATGCGACCTGTTACTTTCTGCCCCAGATTCAGAACCCAAAAACGGTTGATTTTGATATCATTTGTTAATCTTTTGGCTTTTTGAGGTGGGCACATGCGTATTTTCGATTGTAAGATTGCGATTGTAAGACTGGAAAGAGAGCGCTTTGAATGTTCATTAAAGTTAAAATTGATAGAGTTAAGCTATTGGCGATCTTCGTTTCCCTTAAAATCTAAGTAGCACAATTTCGGTGTCAGAAAGCATAAGTTTCAGAAAGTAGCATAATTTTGGCATAATTTCTAAAATGAGCACTGCTAAAATGAGCACTGCTATAAGCATAATATGCTGTTTTCTTCGGGCACAATCTACCAAAGCCTATCTTTGTATGTACAGGCCCTAGTTTTCGCTTCATTTACTTTTACACTTATGAACACAACTTGCTATATTGCAGTCGAAACATGTGTGTGGGATGCGGCGGAGAGCTTATCTTGCTGGTAAGTTATTTTAAAAAAAGTCCATATAAAAAGCGTTCTCTGGTTATTTGTAAAGATTTAAAACGTAAGCTTTCGGCTTCTAGACTAAAGCCTGTAAAAACGAAGATGTAAATGCACAAGCTGGAAATATTTAACAAATACAAAGGATGTACCGTGTTTCTATCGAGTTTTAGTAGAATTCTACTAGTATACTAATGCAAATGCTGCAATCTGATTGGCTGAGCCACTCGTATCCTATCAGCCATTAGAGTACAGTGCCTGTCGGTCGTCCACGAAATGCGATGTTTTTATAGTTTTTCCGAACTTTTGGAAGGAATTTTAGATGTAAAGGGGTAATTAAATTCCTGAGAAGAATAAAAGAAGCACATTTACGGTTTCTTGACTTAAAAAACTTGAAAATATTGAAAAAGCGGGCACGCGCGTAAACAACTGAAAATTTGCCAAGGACAGTTCGGTACGTGCAACTTTTTTTCAAGGGTAAAGGTCAATAATGCTTGGGAAAATCATTGGAAACCGTTATTTGCGTTAATTCAGTTAGAGTTCTACTAAAACAATTAGACTTATTCGCCCTCGATTTCTATGAGGCGATAGTTGATTCGGCCTTCGACCTCATCAACTATCACCTCATATAAGTCTCGAGCTCATAATCTAATTAACAAAATAATAGATTCCATGTTGCCGTACGTCTGTTCAGTAATAGATCACAGGTGACGTCAAAAATGTGGTAAGAACAAAAACGTTCTTACCACATTTTGACGTCTTCGGTGACCTATTACTGAATAGACGCATGGCAACATGGAATCTATTTGTTTTATATAATAACGAAAAGCCTTTTTGTTTCAAAATATTTCAACATAACGCGAAAGCCGGCCTTTTGCCCCGCCTTTGCACGAAAAAATGCCATTTGACGTGATCTATAATCTATGCAAAGTGAAGCAATTTCATTGGTTGCTACGCGTAGCAAAGAATTTGTGATTGGTCGAGAAAAATCACGCTACTGTCAAATCTGACTCGAGCGTCGCTCCTCGTGGAATGAAAACTTACAGTGAAAGCAGAATTGAACTGGGAAATCTACAAATCTTGAAGAAAGTGCTGGAAAAGTCAAGTAAGTTTTTGTCATCGGAGCAGCCCTGTGAGCCGAAAAGCTTGGACGTTGCCTTGAAAATTGCAGGAGTTGAAAAAATACCCTCGGAAAACTTGTGGCTGCGGTCAACCTTAAGGCTATTTGATTCGAGTTTTGAATGAAATAAGCGTAAATGACTGACATCAATCAGTGTGTCAACAGTTGTTTTGACAATGAGAAAAGTTGAATTTTTTAAATAAATTAATCTCAGAAACATTTTGTTTATTGGGTTTGTTAAATTCGAGATAAAGCAATGGTTCTCGGCTTACCAAGACTAAGTTTATGCGTGGTTTAGTCTCCCTCGACTGCCGACTGAGGCTGCTAGAGAATTTTTTCTGTATCATTTTCTAAAAGAAACGGCTTTATCTTTCGTTTTCTGGCTTCTCGAACCTGTTCAATGCCTCGGCAAGATTTTTTTGTACCTTATCTTTTGCCCAGTCACATAAAATATTATCGTAATTCTCAAAACTTTCCGCCATTTTAAAAAGGAAGAGTGAGAAACTTTGTAATGATGACGTAAATCGTGCAACTGTCCTCTAGTAGATCATGGGCAAGAACCAATCAAAATGCAAGAAGAACTTAGGTTATTATATAATTGTTAAATAGAAACACGTTTGGAAGTTTGGGAGAACGATAAATGGTGTGGGAACACGAGCAACAGGCGAGTGTTTCCACAGCTTTTTCGAGTTTTTCGAGTTTTTTGTTTCAAGTTTATCGAGTTTTTCCAAACTTTCACGAGTGTTTTTACAACAGCTACAACAACTCGTGTCCAGTTCTGTGTCTCCATAGAGTTATAGAAACACGATTTTTAACCAAACAGCGCATATTTTCTTAGGACTGTTTTCTAATTAACAATTGGTTCATACTTTAGCGTGCACTATGGAGTTATGGAACACGGGAAGTTTGAAGAGCACGAAATAAGCGTAAGAGTTGCCCGAGGCGATAGCCGAGGGCAACTCTAGCTTCTAGAGTTGAGAACTTCCCAACTCCATTAATAGATTAATAAGTACCGCATGCTAACTTCCTTTGTGAGAACACTTCCTTCCAAATTTGACCAACTGCTTGTCTGGCTCCAGAAAACTTCGACGATCCAGTTTATACAGTGAATCGAATTTTTTCAGAAGATTTTTACCACCGCTGATCAGACCACCAGGAAACATACCTTAGAAGCTGTAATGACCAGCCATGAGTGAATCCAACACATACACTGATTTATTCAGCAAAGGCGCGAATACATCACGTGATAATGGAGAAATGCTAATCACAACATTCCTCCCCTCTAGAATTACAGGTTATTCATCCATAAACTTCTCATATAAATTGGAACAACTAAATCAAAAACTATTTGTTCTCTTTTCAAAAGAACAGTCCCTGTGATAAAGTCACTATTCACACAGGTAGTCTTTCAGGTATCCAGGTCTGACCTTTTTCTGCACAGGGCGTGTAACCAGGGGACTTCTTTTAATGGGTGTCTGAGTAGGTACTGCTGATGGAGATTTAGGGACCTCGAGTTGGTCGCTAACACCAGGGGTGGGTGATGTTGAATCGGGTTCAGGCAAAACAACTGGTGTCACGCCAGGTGTCACACTAGTGTCACGCTTACAACTGGCTCCTTTGCCACATCATTCTCACGGCGTCGAACATGGTCTTGGTGCCGCCGGATGACTGTCCCGTTGTCAAGCTGAACTCGAGCTGACACGGGGCCAGCCTTCTCCACGACAGTTCCTGGCATCCAGGCCTTTTTGTAACGGAAATCCTTAGCATAAACAGCCTGGCCCTCTAGAATCTCCCTCTTCTTAGCATGATAATCATGTGCTGCCTTCTGCTGGGACTGTTTATTCCTAACACGGTCTGTTATGTTTGGCACAAGCTGATTCAGATGTGTGTGCAATCACCGTTTCATGAGTAATTCTGCTGGTGGAACTCCAGTCGTACTATGAGGGGTGGTACGGTAACTAAGGAGAAACCGTGATAACTTTGTTTGGACACTTCCATCTTCCATCTTCTCATAGCCTTCTTTAAAGATTCGCACGGCCCTCTCTGCCAAGCCATTTGAGGCAGGATGATAAGGTGCCACTTTGATGTGCTTGATTCCATTCTTTTTCATGAACTCCTGGAATTCTGAACTGGTAAGATTGCTACCATTGTCGCTAACGAGTGTTGCTGGTAGGCCATGTGTAGCAAACATCTCTCTGAGCTCTTCAACTGTGGCAGTCGACGTGATAGACTTCATGCGATGCACTTCCAACCACTTTGCATCCACAACTACAAGGAACATTTCTCCCTTGTAAGGCCTGCATAGTCAATGTGGATTCTTGACCAAGATAGTCCCGGCCACTCCCAGGGGTGTAATGGTGCTTCTGCAGGTGCACTCTGATTTGGCTGACATTTGTCACAGCCCTTCACCTTCTTCACAATCTCCTGATCCATGCCCGGCCACCATACATAGCTTCGTGCCAATGCTTTCATGCGAGATTCGCCTGGGTGGGCCTCATGCAGCTCGGTAAGTATTTTCGATCTTCCTTGTGGGGTTACAACCACTCTGGCACCCCACAGTACACAACCATCTGCTACGCTCAATTCACCTCGCTTGGTGAAGTAAGGCTTTAGCTCTTGATAGTTGTTTTTGGTTGGCCATCCTTCTAAGATGAAGCGTAGCACCTGTGAGAGGACTGGATCCCTCTTGGTCCACTCTTTGATGCGACCACTGTGAACAGGTGTGCCTTCCAAATGTTCCATTAACAAGATTGTTTCACCTGAAACTGAGACTGACTCAGGCATCTCAGGCAAGGGTAGCCTACTTAAGCCATCTGCATTACCATTGGTCTGACCAGCCTTGTACGATATCTTGTACTCGTAAGCAGACCAGGTCAGTGCCCATCGCTGGATTCGTGGTGCAGCAAGGTCTGGAATCCCTTTCTTCTCATTCAATAAACCCTCCAAAGGTTTATGATCCGTCTTGATAGTGAATGAGTGTCCATAAAGAAACTGATGGAACTTCTTAACTCCAAAAATTATTGCTAGCGCCTCCTTCTCTAACGTGGAGTAGTTTCTTTCGGCCCCATTTAGAGATCTAGACATGTATCCTATTGGACGTTCGGTTCCTCCTCCCATTTTCTGGGATAAGGCTGCTCCCACACCATAATCTGAAGCATCAGTAGCCAGTACAACTTCCTTAGCTGGGTCAAAATGTACTAGAAGTTCAGCTGACTGAAACAGTTCCTTAGATTTCGCAAAGGCCTCCTGCTGTTCCTTTTTCCACTGCCATTTTGATCCTTCCCTTAAGAGCTGGTGTAGGGGTTCCTGGATGGTTGCGACGTCAGGTAAGAATCTATGATAGTAGTTAAGCATGCCCAGGAACGCTCGTAACTGACTGACATCCTTTGGCTCTGGTGCATTCTTGATTGCATCAACTTTTGCCGCCACAGGTTGAATGCCATCACCACTGATTACGTACCCACAGTACGTGACTTCAGGTTGCATGAACAGACATTTTGCCAAACGTAGCTTCAATCCTGCTGTGGAGAGCCGACTAAGCACTGCTTCCAGGTTGGCTAGATGATCTGGGTCATACCCTGCCGCCGACTAAGATGTCATCACCTCGCACGACAAGATGGGGGATGCCTTGCAATAGATTGTCCATTGTACGCTGGAAAATTCCGGGCGCTGATGAAACGCCAAAGGGCAGTCTATTATATTGATAGAGTGCCTTGTGAGTGTTGATCGTAATGAATTTCTTCGATTCTTCATCCAATAATAACTGTTGGTATGCCTGTGACATGTCCAACTTGGTAGATTTATTGCCTCCACCTAGTGTGGCAAGCAGGTCCTCAGTGTTGGGGATTGGATAATTATGCAACTTTGAGACTTGGTTAACGGTACACTTATAGTCACCACAAATACGCACTGATCCGTCTTGTTTCACCACTGGAACTATAGGTGCTGCCCACTCTGTGAACTCTACTGGAGATATTATGCCTTCACTCAGCAATCGATCCAGTTCCTTTTCGACTTTCGCTTTAAGAGCTTATGGTACAGGACGTGCCTTCATGAACTTGGGTGGAGCACTTGGGTCAACATAGATTTTAGCCTCTGTGCCTTTCAGTGTACCCAGTCCTTCGCCAAAAATGTCCTTGTGTGCATCTAGGATCTTCTGCAGCTGAAGGTTGCCCTCTTGGATGCTGAAAATACTGTTCCAGTTAAGCTTAATCACTCGAAGCCAATCCCTTCCAAGTAGATTGGGTCCAGGACTCATCACCACCAGGGCTAGTAAATTATACTATTGATTTTGGTACTTGACAGAGATCAGTACTTCACCTGACACTGGTATTTTCTCTCCTGTGTTTGTGCTTAATATGACCTTCGAACTCTTCAATTCTACCTTGTCACGTAACTTGTTGTACGTTTCTTCATTCAACACGGTTCTGGTCGCGCCAATTTGTGTGGTTTACCGCAAAGTTCCACAGTTACTTCGAATGCCTTAGGTTTGCTTTGCCCGCAAATGTGATACATAGTCGCTGCATAAGCACCTTCTTCGCCGGAAACTTCGTCCACTAAATGTGCTGGCTGCTTCTTCTTCCCCTTTCCTCGCTTGCTGTCTCGCGAACCGGTTTGTTTACCTTCCCGCTTCCCGGAATCGGTTCCTTTGCTCGTCGTTTTCTTCGAATTTTTCTCGCCACGACACACTTTGGCTAAGTGCTCTCTTCACATTTTAGACACTGAGCATCTTTGAATCGACAGGCTGAAGCTTCATGTTTCTCCCCACAACGATAACACTCTGAATCTGGACGACGATCTTCCGTATCTTTAGTTCCGTTCTTGTCTTGAGCGTCGACCTGATTAACGCTGCTGGGGGTCGTTTCGGACTGAATATCAACCACGTGCTTCGCCGCTAACTCTTCTCCCAAAGCAATCTCCTCGGCTTTCTTGAGTGTCAATTCTCCTTCCGCCAGTAATCTCCGCTGGATTTTCTTATTATTTATACCACAGACCAACCGATTTCGTAGCATTTCTGGTAACGACTCCCCAAAATTACAATGTTCAGTTAGCTTACGCAATTCTGCCACGTATGCTGCAACTCCTTCGTCTTCTTTCCGATTTCGGCTATGAAATTTGTAACGCTCCACTATCTCACTCGGCTTCGGTGAAAAGTGCTTCTCAAGGGTGTCGACAATGTCCTTGAAAGCTGTCTCCGCTGGCTTCGCTGGTTGAAGTAAATCCCTCGCAAGTGCGTACGTTTTACCCCCGCAAACACTGAGCAGAATTGCTCGTCGTTTCCTCGCATCTTCCACCCCATTCGCTAGAAAATACTGTTCCAACCGCTCTACATACTGGGTCCATGATTCTTCTGATTCTTTGAATTCGCCTATTTTCCCGTAGGTCGCCATTCCTGTTCGAATCTAAAATGAAATGTCTCGTCGCCAAATGTAATGACCAGCCACGAGTGAATCCAACACATACACTAATTTATTCAGCAAAGGCGCGAATACATCACGTGATAATGGAGAAATGCTAATCACAACAGAAGCTTTTGCTAGTTCCTACCTGGCACGTTGCAAATGCCCAGAACGACATTTTTTACAACGAAATACTAGAAACTGACCAGACAACACTGATCTCCGCCATTTTGATTTTTCCAGTAACGAAATACTTGAAATGAACCAGACAACTGATCTCCGCCATTTTGATTCTCCCAGTAAACCTTGCACCGTGTCTAAAAAAAGCAACACAAACTTGCCGGTTTTAAAAATCAGTCTTAACCTCGGAAAGAATCCCGAAAACCTGATGAGAACAACTTTTGAGTTTACTTATATCTTGGGCAGCCTTGAAAATACTGACAAAGAGAAAAAAACAACATGCTCTTTACATTATTTTTTCGACCCATGAAGTTGAGACAAAACTACGTAAAATATATACATTGTCAATACCTATGCTACACCATTTAATCCATGAATAACAAACTAAAGGTCATTATTCTTTATTAGAATACCATGAATACAGAAACAAAAAGACAGTCCTCCAGCATAGTGCCATCTGGTGACTCCACGATCTATGCAGCTCTAAGCAGCGGAGACTACATGCCTCTTCACCCATCCGCACGAAACTGGGAAATTAATCGAGAACATGTCAAAATTCTCAAAGTCATTGGCAAAGGAGCTTTTTCTCAAGTTGCCAAGGCAACAGCATGGAACATAAGCGATAACGAGGAATACACAACCGTTGCTGTCAAAATGTTAAAAGGTGCAGTTAGAAATATTATTGAACTGTCTAGATGATAAGAAATGAAGAAAGGCCACCTGTTATTTGTTTTGTTTTGTTTTGTAGGGAATGCCCCGGATTCAGACAGAAACGACCTGCTGTCAGAACTTGAGGTGATGAAGAAACTTAGGCCTCATCCTCACGTTATCAAGCTGATGGGATGTGTCACTGTGTCGGGTAAATGGAATCTGATGAAGCATATTATATGGCAAACTGATTTAGGATGAAATAGAATTCTGATAAGTTATTTAAGCGATCCGAATTTTGCAATACAGGCCGCTAGCATGGAGCGCTCAAGAGGTGTTTCGGCGAATTTCTTTTTCAAGGCATTGCACAAAAGAAAGCAATTTGTTGTGAAGGAGAAATCTTTTGCCCTTTAATTTATGTTAGGTGGCAAATTTTAGTATACATTAATTTTTACGAAGGCGACCTAGAAAACGTAACTCTGTGCTTAAGTTTCGCCTGCGTCCTTATCAAGATTGGATAGCGGTAACATGTTAATTAATTTGCAGAGTTAAAAGTAAATACTTTGTTGAACTAGCGTGTTTTTTCAGTATTGTGCTCTCGTTCGTTCGGTCCATAAACGTGTAATAAAAAGCTCGACCAAAATTGCCAAATGCGCGATTGTGTTCATAAATATATATTTGTAACTCGCCATCGTCTTGGTGAAGATGATTACATGCGCTGCTGAGGTTGGTAAACGAAACGTTGCTTAACATGTCACCCAATTAAAAAGAAGAAACCTGAAAAAAATCAGGGCTTCAATTGCTTAAATTGGAAAATTTTCTGCGATGATCACTCTTCACTTTCATTTACAACCGCAGTACAAATATGAATTATTTCATATATACTTCACATCACTTCACTGCACGGGAAAATATGAACTCAATAAATTGACCTCGCTTTCAATGTGTGGCTTCATAGCTCAGATTGGTAGAGCATCGCAGCGGTATTCGCGGAGGTCACGGGCTCGAATCCCGTTGAAGCCCTGATTTTTTTCAGGCTTCTTTCCAATTGCTTAAATTGGAAAATTTACTGCGATGATCCCTCTTCACTTACATCAGCCATTTGTTGCCCCATTTCAGACCATGTTCTTGCTTAAGACTTTCAAATTGTCGCGTGTACATGAATGAAAGATTTTCAGAAGGATAAAAGAGCAATAGAATATCACATAGAATATCACATGGCTTATAATGGAAAACAAATCGCCCAAGCTAAAAAGGGTGTATTAAGTTACAGAGACTTGTTAACTTAACCGTTCACGCTGTCCACGACGGATGTTCCGCCGGGAAATGTCGGAAGGATTAAACAAGTTGTTTTGTTTCTAAAGATCTCAACATGTAAAGTTGTAATGAAAGTGCTGGTTTTTTAAACTTTAAACACATAGTCGCCTTTCCCTTTACCCCTTAAATGCTAATCGCAAGCAATCGGCGCGAAATAAAAGAAAACTTTAATTAACATGAATGACATCCAAGAGCAAACGATCTATTTTTTCATTTCCGCGGTTTCAATTTACCATAGATCCTTTGCTTGTCCTTATTGAGTACGTGCCTTACGGTGATCTGCTGGGATATTTGAGGAAGAGCCGTGGGCTTAATGACACATACTTTAAAGACCCGGATGTGAAACCGCAAACCAATCTGACTTCAGAACAACTGATGAAATTCGCTTGGCAGATTGCTGATGGAATGTTTTATTTGTCTTCGAGAAAGGTTTGGTTAT
>JAEMPF020004233.1:0-14897 GCA_022496165.2 Catalaphyllia jardinei
TTCAAGCTTGAGCATTCTCAGCTAAAAGCCTACTTTCTCTACAATTTATGGTCAGATAAAGAACTACTAAGACAATTAAGATTAGAATTTAGCCAAAAAGATATTCAAACCGGCTTGACCCGTCATACGCAAAAGCGGGAAAAATTTCCGTTTTTAGGCCACTCCCTCTTACCTGCTTTACATGAAGGGAAGATTTTCTTTTGAAGTTATTATTCATAAAACAAGTTTAGCAAAAAATTCTCGAGCGATCCTTCTTAACAGTTCGTAAGTGCAAAATTCGGACCGCGGCTCAGGGAATCATGAATAGTTTGCCATATAATTTGAAGTCGAATCTTCTAATTCTTTTCTACAAGTGAGGAAACTACTTAACAACATTCAAGGGTTTTGCAGCGCAAAAGCTTTCCCGCTATTGAACTTTGCTCAACCGGAATTGGAGAACGAATCGAATGCTCATGGAAATCACATGGTACATGGGCAGGAGACTAATCTCTACCGGCCACACGGGAAGTATAACTGGTCACACGTGATAATTTCTCCACGAAGTTAATTGATTAATTGAATATATCGGCGGTAATTGATAGATACTTTTTAATGCGTTTAACCGCTAGCTTAGTACTAGGCTAAATGGACGAAGAAATCTGATTTACACATCCTGTCCGAATCTTGCTATTTTGGTCTGTTCCGACAAAAAAAAATTGCATACGTGACAGGTTACTGGCCGCTCTGTCCGAATTGTGAAAATTTGAAATAGTTTACTTACTAGTTAGCTCGGCCTTTATTAGCCTATCTGAGCACTACATAACTGCCTACAATTGATAGACGACAACATTGACTTTTGTTTTTCTTTAAGACGTTTTTGAACTTTTAACTTTCCTATAAACAGGTTAGGTAGATCGATGTTATTTGTTTCTTTTTGAGGAATATTGCCGAAGCTGTGAAAGCAAGCAGACTCGGGAATGCGAAAACGAGATTTTTTAGTGGTCAACCTCGTTCCCAGGGCTTTTTCCTTTTCTGAGATATGCCACAGATTTGAAATATGGCGCATGACAAATGTCACAGAACGTTTAAAATTTGTACGCTATCAGTTGCATGACATACGCCCGGGATCTTGACCCATAACATAAGTATAACATGTCTCGTGATGAATTTTGCGCCGTCTAAAAAGTACTCGAGCCTCCTGTACGTATAGTGGACAGCGTTTAATATGCTGCTCGATGTCGTACATAATGTTACGCGCGCATTTTAGTCAAAGTTTTCTACCTTTTCTTAACGGTTTAAAGTGCCAAAGGCTTTTCAAAGTAAAGAAGAATGGCGTTTTCCTTTGTGGAATATCTTTTTTATTTTTAGTGATATTTACGTTTTCGTATTATAGAAATGAGGAAAGTGATGACGTCATAGGTGGTTCCACTAAAACAGCACAACACTTAATCAAGAATATCTCCAGATATATTGGATCAATGTTCTTCAAACTTGGCACCAGAACTGTACATCACAAAGGAGACAAAATGACACCATTCTTGCCATTGCCATGACAACAGTTATGCCGATGGTTCTGTTTTAATTAAGACTGAAATTCCCAGATTTTATCAAGGATTATCCGCTCGCAACAAACTAACGGGGAGAGTTAAGACAATATGGGAACCATGTGTGTTCCGATTAAGACCCTCTGCCCCACGTTAAAAGATTGCAAGTGGGGATATTTGGTTTTTCTCAGAAAGAGACTGGAGCCAAGGTTGTTGACATGGCAACATCATAGTAGGTGTCATTCTGTTACTTTTCTGATGTACATTTCTGGTGCCAAGTTTGAAGAACACTGCTCCAATATGGAGATATTCTTGATTAAGTGTTGTACTGTTTCAGTGAAACCATCCATGACGTCATCACTTTCTTCATTTGCATAATCTATCTCTAAAACGAAAAAAGATATTCCAAAAAGGAAAATGCCATTCTTCTTTACTTTCAAATGAGCGAAATTATTTTTTTTAATTCATAGGCACTTCAAACACGGAGCGATCCTAGATAACGAGGCTGGTGAGGTGGTGTTCAGTCCACCTGTCAATCCGAAATCCCAACGGACCATCAATGCTCCCATTTGATTGGCTTATTCACTCTGGTCTAATCACGTTGCCACAAAGTTCGGGAGAGCGACGGGTGTAACTGTCAGGTTTACTTTCCAAGTAAGCAATGCCTTTTGAACTAAATGAACGATAGCTTCAGTAGAAGAGTTTACAAAGAAAATTGACTTTTTTTAATTTTAACTTCATAATTTTGTTCCTCCACTTGCGAAAGCCTATCGCGTGAATTCGAGCTGCTCACTCGAATTTATAAAGTGCAGTGGCTACATAGTACTTCTTTTGATGCCAGAGCGCCTTTGCTCCTTCGAAGATCAAGTTTGGAAACTAAACTCGTAAAAAAACCCAGAAACAACAGACCGCGAGGGTAATATATTACATCTACGGTAATATAGTTATTCTTCAGCCATGCAGTTCTCTAAAAGAGATCACAGCATAAGGTAAACATTAGCAGCTTTGTATTCTCTAGGTTGTGTACATTTTATTGCATTCAGCCATGAGTCTTCCTTCTCCTTTCTAACGTCAAAGTTCAGGTGAAATCTCCGGCTTTCCGTCAGGTTTTTGAAGTTCTCTTGTTTCTTCGTAGTACTTTTTGTTTCCAGTTTCTTTGGTCTGAATGTAGAATAGTTTGAGGAATAACTCAGCGTTGCTTAATTTGCATTTTGTTTGCATCGTGCTAAAGCTCATATAAAATCTGAATAAGTTCACTATACCTTTGGTCAAGTTCCCATTTCTAGGCTTTGCCCATAATTAACACCCAACACTGGACGAAAAAATGGATTTACCAGGATAACAAAACTAAAGCAAAAGTGTAGCAAATACCACATTTGCACAAATTTGCTCAAATCTGCTCAGGAACAAAGATTGATGTTGCACTATATTTGCCACCCGTAGCAATGAAGGTAAATGCCACATTTGCTCAGGATTTGCGCCTTTGCGCAAAGGTGATGTGTAGCTGTAAATTTGGGTGGCATTTACATATGGCTCAAATGTGATAGAAATTTGTTTGTTTGAACTACCTTTACATATGACGCAAATAAGCGCACTAATTTGCTGTTTTGCTCGACGTTTGCCCCTATTGTATAAGCATGTAAACTTACTACTTTGACGAGGTTAACGCAGCGTTGCAAATGTTAGCAAAGCATTAAAACTTAACAGTGTTTGCTTGGGTAGCAAAGGTTGTTCAAATATGATTTATTGATCATGTTTGCACACGTTGGAAACTGCAGGCAAATGTAATAATTGACGCACATTGTTTTGTGTGGCAAATATGAACAAACCTAAAGTATTCTAACACATTTGCTCATGTAGCAAATGTTACCAAACCCTTTATGTTGAACATTCTTGTTGGGGGCAGCAAATGTGACCAAACTCTTAATATTGGGAAATTTTGCTTGCAGCGGCAAATATGGTCCAAATTCAAGTCTTGAAGAAGTTTGCTTGGGGCGGCAAATGTGATCAAATTCTTATTGTTGACCATGTCTGCACGGATAGCAAATATGAGCGGTGTCAAAGTTCTGAACAAGTTTGCTTGGGGTAGCAAATGTGATCAAACTCTCAATATTGAGCAGGTTTGCTCAGATATAACAAATATAATCAGAGCCCAAGTTTTGACTAAGTTTGCTTCAGGGGCAAAATGTGCTAAACTTTAAGTATTGAGCAAGTTTGCCCAGATGGAAAATAAATTTTAAAGAGAAATTCCAAGTTAAGAGTCAAAGTCAAAGATAATTCAGCCGTTACATTCCTTTTGCAATCATTTTTTTTATTATTTGCTCATACTCTATTCACTAATCATGAGAGAAAAACAAGAACAATTTACAAACCAAAAAACAGCTCTCTTCAAAATATTTTTCGTTTTTGCTAAAAAATTTCGGTCACAAGATTACAGTAAATCAGTATATATTAGACAATATGATGTACCATACGAGTTAGTCTCTACTCTATTGTCAATCAGATGATAACTATAAAATAGCCCATCAGAGAAGTATAGAATTTCGAGCTGGGCTTTCTCATCTCAGAGTTGCCTCAAAACTATTTTTTAATAAAAGCTTTTTCGGTTTAGAGTACTCAGAAAAAGCCTTATTTAACCCTTTCACTCCTAAACGAATTTCATCATGACAATATAAGTACTCACCCAAACTGTGTGTTTCTTGAGGACAAAATCTTGTGATGTTACTATTCAAATAGACGTTTCTTAGCAAACTTTTTGCTTACTATTATTTGCTGGTTATGATTTTACAGAAAGAAATTTTAATTCTGAGGGGGGAGGGGGTGGAGGAAGGGAATTTCTCCTCTCTTAGAAATGCCAGAGTTAATTTTTTCTACCACTTTATCTGTTTTAAATATAACTGAGTCAATGGCATTTTAGGACCTACTAATTTAGATAGCTAGTAAAAGAAGCATTAAAGAAAAAATAATAGCATTTCTTTGATTTGAACTCAGCTGTAAAGAACAAAGTGCAATCATTATGAAAACATGTATCACTAAAAATTAATTATTCATGCACTAATCAAGTGAAAAAAGACCCAAAGGCATATTCCATTACTTCTGAAAACAATATGAAAACCTCAAGAAATATTACTTAGTTTGATGTGTGAATATTCTACATATCCTCTTTGAACACTCGAGTAATAATTATTGTTTATCAATTGTGTCACAAGTAGGCAAGCTGAGTACCACTCTGTTTTGAGAATTTTTTTTATCCAGGAACACAAAACTCTACATGTATATCAGAGAATATCACTGATTTTTAGGGGATCCACCTTTCACTAATGCACCAAACCACATGCCGAATGCAGGAAAATGACCATCTTCACGACAAAGATGTACTGACTAAGGTGACCCTGTGCAGATGTACGAATCATGCACACAACTTTTCATAATCAAAAAAATAATATTATTTCAATATATCAAAATCAAGTTTAGGTGTGTTAATTTTGCCATGGTTGATGTCTTGCTTTCTAAGCAAATGCTTAAGGTGGATCCTCTTGGTTAATTCTTTGTTGAAGCTCCTAGTGTTTTCCTTGTTGTAACAAATATAAAAGATCATAAAAAAATGATCAGCATTTCACAGCTGTAAGTATTCCAAAGCATATTTCAGCAGCACCCTTGTCATTGTAGCATTGTTGGACGGTTATTGATGTAAATATTACATGTTTGATCTAGCTTAAAAAAAAAATACTGCTGCCTCTCAATGCTCTTTGTTACTAAGGTCTTGTTTCAATTTTTGTCTGCAATTTGGCCTAAAAAATTCCATACTGTAAATCAAGGTTTTTAAATTATTAATCAACCAGGTAGTCATAAGGTTCGGCACATAGACTTGTTTAAGTGTTGTTTTTCACTGTCAGTTGCTGTAAAAGTTAAGGATAAGCTGTGAAGAGGCACCAGCAAAACTCAAACACCCCTTTTAAAGCAAATATAATCCTAAAAAGAAAGAGTAATTCTTCATAGCATCAACCAATCAGAGCTCCTGGTAAGATTCTTGACAAGTCTACACTATCAGTATGGAATTTTAGGAGCTGAAATACAAACATCTCTTTTCTACAAAACAGCTCCACTAAAAGAACACAATGAAGGTTGGCTGTATTATAAGAACTACAGGTGGGTATAACTACAGTTGTAGTCTGTGAATGCTTTGAAAGTTATTACCATGTCCTTATAACAAGGCAAATTGAGGAGCATCATCTGGTGCCTTTCGTTCTGAAGGGGGACCATCCCTCCTCTTTATCATCATAGACTCACTTCTTTGCGACAGCCTTTTTTTGTATTTACGATCAAGTCGAGAAAAAAGGCTGGTTAAATTTTCACTCCTCCACGTTAAAGGCCTCCTACAAAGGACTTTCCTTTTGGGTGCATCTTCATCCCCAGAGCTTTGATCTTCTTCACCATGTGTATTGTCCTCAGATACTGAATGTTCTGAAGACATGTAATCCACACTCATAAATTTTTCAAAATCCCTCTTTTCCCCATTTGAAATTGATGAGGACTGTGCAAGGGCCTTTACTCTTTTTAGCCGTTTCTGTAAAAACAGAAATATTACCATACAAACTTGAGCACACTTTTATCAACAGCTTAACCAACCTGCAGGCAGTGTAGCTAATTCAGGCAGGAAAAAAACTGCTTAAAAATATGTTGGTTGGAAAAGGAAAGTTGAGTTAACTTAAGAATGAGAACGATGTTAAAAGAACAGCAAAGCTGAAGGAAGAAATTTGAGCATCAAATGAAAACCGAAAAAGAGGCAACTATATTGTTTCTATAAAAATATCATCTTTTTCTGTATTCTGTCTTTTTTCACCTCAAAGTAAGGTTAACAAAGATGTGTTAGACATATTAAATTTAGCACTGATTTAAGCTTATGGAACAGAAAGATAATGCTAGGGCAAGAATAAACTAAGGGTACATATGAATGTTGTGCTGCATAGCACTATGAACTCTGAATTAACTCTGAGACTTGTGTAAATTAAAGTGCTATGTGAAACCCATGAAAGACCCACTCAGCGTTAGCCCTAGAAAAGGGAATCAGGGAACCACACAAGGTAAAGAAAAAATTCTTTTGATATCGGTGGGAATCGAACCCACAACCTCCAGATTAGATCTACCGTTACTCTGCTGACTGAGCTATGAGGTCGGACAGAGAAAGTCAGGGACGATTAGATGTTGAATTGCAGCGAAGAGAAAGTAAGGGTACATATGAAGGTTGTGCCACATAGCACTATTAACACAAATGGTGGAACAGAGAATTATCTCTGAAGTGTAAATTAAAGTGCTATGTTAAACCCATGAAAGACCCACTCAGCGTTAGCCCTAGTAAAGGGAATCAGGGAACCACACAAGGTAAAGGAAAAATTCTTTTGACCTTGGTGGAAATCGAACCCACAACCTCTGGATTAGATCTACTGTTACTCTGCCGACTGAGCTATGAGGTCGGACAGAGAAAGTCGGGGTCGATTCAATGTAGAATCGCGGCGAAGAGAAAGTAAGGGTACATATGAATGTATATGAATGTTGTGCTGCATAGCACTATTTGCCCTATTATTTTCTACATCTAATC
Source organism: Catalaphyllia jardinei (assembly GCA_022496165.2). Classification (NCBI taxonomy): domain Eukaryota; kingdom Metazoa; phylum Cnidaria; class Anthozoa; order Scleractinia; family Caryophylliidae; genus Catalaphyllia; species Catalaphyllia jardinei. The sequence continues at coordinate 7,123 of JAEMPF020004233.1, forward strand.
GTTCCGACTTTCTCTGTCCGACCTCGTAGCTCAGTCGGCAGAGTAACGGTAGATCTAATCTGGAGGTTGTGGGTGTTCCATTCCCACCGAGGTCAAAAGAATTTTTTCTTTACCTTGTGTGGTTCCCTGATTCCCTTTTCTAGCGCTAATGCCGAGTGGGTCTTTCATGGTTTTCACATAGCACTTTAATTTACCCTTCAGAGTTAATTCTCTGTTCTACCAACAATAAACTACTTTAGTATATAACTGTTCAGTACCACACAAGTGAATAGTACTTTTTGCTCATGCTGATTGGCTAGCTCGGAGCTGATTAGCCCAAGTAATATTCACCTCCAAGCAACCGATGAAAAATAAAATGACTTTTGTCAGTATAATTTATTGACACATAAAGTTACTCTTTGGTCCATTAGTTATTGAGCTTGTGTGGAATGCACTAAAATAATATTATTATTCACTTCAGTGTCGGAGGAAGTGGTGGATATTCACCTCCACTTTGGTGAATAATTGTTAAGTATAGACACATTTTCATAAGTGGTCACCACTTGATGTCCAGGAAAGACACATCACATGATTGTTCACAAAACATATAATTGTCTTTGTCATTAGTATTAAGAGAAACAACAAAATCATTTGAATCCCCAGCTGCCTTCCTAGTTTAAAATACAGCGTAATAGTTAATGCATAGATGGCTTATTTTTCTCGGTAACCAAAATGACTGTTAAGACAACAAAATTTAATATAACTCATCAAATTGGATAGGTATGTCGAGTTCAAAAGTTAATTCGAAAACCTTCAAACAATGACCTAGCTGTATTAAAAAAGGCAGTTTGCTTGTGGTACTGCATCACTTACCATGACCACATTAATCAAAATTATACAAATAATATAATGTAAACCCCATGGATTTACCTTAGGGTTCGTCCTGATAATTAATAACAATGATGTTACTAGTTTTGCAAAATAAGTAATATCAAGTAGCCCAATTTCTACTGGATAACTTATGTTGGCCTTACAGTAACAAGTGACTTTCTACTCACTGTGTTCTTCCTGCTTCTAATACGTTGATCCCTCAACAATTCTTTCTCTTTCTTGGCATCTTTAATTTTTTGCTGCCGTTTCTTGGTCCTAAAATGTGACCTCATAGCAGCTGTCATTTGGGAAAACAGACAAATGCTTTCATTAAAATGCTGCAGACAAAGGCAAATTGAAGGTTGCTCTCATCAAGGAAACCTAAGGTTCCTAGCTCTAATAGGCTTCATAAAAATGACATTAAACAAGTTGCCCAAATGCAAAGCTTGGTCACCTGGGGTACCTAGCCTCTGATAGCTGACAGCCTTTTAATACCTTTTAGTAACTTTATTGCATTATAGCTTAAAGAATTAAGGTTCAGTTTAAACAAAGATTTGATGGCATAGGGTTTTCCATAGATACATTGATATAATTTACCTAGTAACCAAATTGTACAGAAATGCACTTACCCCGGATGAGAGTAACTGGTGTGGAAGTGTCTGTGCTTCGCACTCCATTTATTATGGCTGCATTAATAGCTTGGTTATCACGGTGGTTAAAGCTAAATAATATTGCACAAAATAAGTTAGAAGTGTGGTTGTTTGAAATATTTCATGAAATAAGTAATGTCATATATATATATATATATATATATATATGAGCTTAATAAAAGTGTATATGTACTTCATTCTCACAAGGGGTCCTTGAAATGTATGGTTTTAATGCAAATACACAAATTGTACATGTAATTGTTGCATCTCTAGAGCAGTTTCATTAATTCAACTTGGCAAATTCTACAGTGAAACATCAGTACCAGACAGTCTTTGTTACTTTGTCTCAGGTTGCAAAACTACCATCTAAATTTTCCTCAACAAGTAAAAATAACCTTTACTATGAACACACACAACAAGAAATTATTGTTTCCTACTGATATCATTCTACTATATAAGAATTTTGAATTATAAACTACTGTAATTACCTGAAACTCAAAGTGAGCTTAAAGGACAACTACAAGTAACTTTAAGAGAAAATTCTCTGACTTTTATTTGATATCGCTCACATACTATTGCATCAGAACTTTCCCCCAAACGAAAAGTGTAATCAGCGGTACTGTTATACAAAAATGGGGCTGGGCCACTTAGGACCAAACAAGAAGCTTTAGTCGCCGCTCTCCCTTTACCAGTAGTGATAATGCATAATGGTTTGTTTGCTTCTGGGTTGAAATCATTTCACTTTTTTTAAAATCAAACTTAAAACTCACTTTTGATAAAGATCCCATTTAACATCTTCTCCATTCTCATCGGTCAAAGTACAATACACATCCCTTACATGAGCCTGAAATAAATTGAATAAATTAATAAACAAGTACCCAAAAAATCAATACAAGGCTCCACATATGACGCTTTTGCGACTAAAATTTGTCTTGTAGTCGAGATTTTGCGACTGTGCTACGGCGCACTGTAGCCAATAAAATAACAAAATTCATGTATCACGGGCGCAATTTTTCAGAGACTACCTCATGTAACCCTCGTGAAATGTCCTTAAAATTTCCGTTTACTTTGCGATTTGCGACTAAATTTCCGGAATTGCTCGCGAATTGCGCTTGAGATTTTTTTAAAATTTCGACCCTTGCTGAATAAAGAAATAGTGATCCAAAGCGAGAAAGCAAAAACGGATTTTCTAGCTGCAAAAATTAAAATTAAAACTAGGAGTTATCATGGCTATACTTCCGAACAGTTTACAGATTGTAAACATTCGAAAGCAATGGAATTGAGGTGGCATATATAACTAATATACGTAGCTAAATAAAAATTAATGCAAGGAGAATTGTGAAGGATTTTCAGTGAATAGTAATGGAACGAATGCATACATTGTATCCACTTACCGACAAGTCCTTTGTAGGGCGCGTTACTTGCTTTGTTCTGTTTTCCCGCCCTTTGAGCTCATCGAGCCTTTGTTCAAGTTTTTTGTTAAACTCCCCTTGGGTGGCGAAGAATTGCTTCAACTGCTCCATTACGGCTGCTGAGGTGCTTCCACTGCCACCAACAATAGATTCATTTAAATTCGCCGCTTCATGGTCCACCGGGGTTAAATCCAGTGGCTCGAGGATATTTTCCCGGCTAGCTCTCGTTGGAGTCGACGTGGCCGTTCTGGTCGGTATCAGAGGCCGGGCAGATTGCGGAGTTGCATTAGTACTATTCAAGCCTGGAGATCGTACGCCCCTTGACCTTGTGCCCACCGACGAGTTGTCTTCTCTTCGTCCTGAAACACGTACAGCCACTGAATTTCTGTCAGAAAGCTGCTCTGAACCAGCCGGAGTATTGCCATCCTCTCTAGACGTTGCAGGACCTGGACTTTTCGACGTTGCCGATGAATGGTTAGGAAAAAGTCGATGTTTTGAAATGGAGGGTTTTTGCCTTGCCATATTGAAGGGGAAAAAAGCAAAATATCGAAAATGTAACGAGCTGAGCTGGATGCAACAATAGTTCAAAATTATGGCGCGTGAAATTCAAACTCACAAATCTGGATAATCATTAACCACATCCGAAGTAAGGACAGTATTCCATTGTACCCCATTGGCACCCCTGGTGGTACATCAGGCAATGGGCGCAAAGGTTAAAACAGGAGCACGAGGTCGCCGATAGCCGAAAAGGGGCCTGGGTCTGGTCTCGACGAGTCTCGATAGTATTCGACACGAAACCAAAGTTGTGAACTTTACGTAAGCTTATATTTTTCATATGCAAGGTTGGCTCGACCATCAATGCCGCCGACTAAACGGAAATTTTGTGAACATTGTCAAGACTACGTGTCATCTAGAACATACAGGCAGCATTTTGATCTTTACTACGACAAAGAAAGGGGTGAATGGGGCAGACAGGAATCTTCAGGTGAAGAAGGCGGTGACAATTCTGCTTCAGAGAACGATTGGGATGAAAATGCTTCAGAGGGTCATCTTAACGAGACACCAGGGGTCACGGATAGTTGTGATGAATCCAGAGTATCTGAACCAGGTATTTGTTATTGTTATATTTGTAAGAATTTTTGTGGTCAAAACTAAAGACTACTTCAGGGTATATGGTGCAACCTGGATTTCACAAGTTTACAGCTTTACTTGCACAGAGCTATAGTTGAATTCTTTTAGCAATAATATTATATGCAGTGCTGAAGGTATGCAGCAGGGAAATTTAGTTGCTCCAGACTACAAGACAACACCTTTTTAAACACATGTTATTAATATGTGCAAGCATTGGATTTTGACTATGGGTATCTTTTTATGTTACTTGTTGTAGCACTGTACCAAAAGCTTTGTGTCATAACTCTTGAAGAATGCACCATTTTGGAAAATATACATGAATAATAAGCACATATCCTCTTTTCACCTTAACAGCTTTTGATGGTGTTTCTATAAATGATCTTGGAGAGGAAGATTGTCACATTCTTTATGGTAGGGATTATAGTGATTCAGAGAATGCCTTCATTTACCATGAAAGGATGCCACAGAACATTCTTGAAGAGGTATGGGATCTTGCAAGCGAGGATGTTGAAACAGACTTTCCTCAAAGCCAAAGTCAACATCCCTCAGTAGACGTTAACAACACAGCAACATCAGCTGGAAATATCAAGGATATCGTTCGATGGCTGCTGATTTTCCTTTGCCTTTGGTCTTCATTTTGCACATTATCTGACAACGCACTGGAAATCCTTCTTTCTTTTTTGAGAGCAGCATTTGATTCTCTGGGCACTATGTTGCCAGGTGTTGCAGGTTTTGCTGTGCTTTTGCCGAGGTCAGTCCATTTGCTGCGGAAGCAGCTTGGACTAGACAAAGACAGATTTATAAAATACGTTGTGTGTCCGAAATGTCATACTTTGTATGTTTTTGATGACTGCTATGAGTTACTTCGTGGGAGGAGAGTTTCAAAAAAATGTAGCTTTGTCCAGTTTCCTAACCACCGCCAACAATTCCGCCGTACAAAGTGTGACGAACCACTTTTGAAAGAGGTATCCTTAAAGACTGGGGAAACTAAGCTTTATCCACGCAAAGTATACTGTTACAACAGTGTCATCAGCAATCTGCGCTACTTTCTTCAGAGGCCTGGTTTTGTGCAGAAATGTGAATTATGGAGGGGTAGGGATATCCCGGATGGATTTCTGGCAGACATTTTTGATGGAAGAATATGGAAGGAGTGGCAGTATGTTGATGGAGAACCATACTTAGCATTGCCCAGGAACTTTGCTTTTATGCTCAATGTGGACTGGTTTCAGCCCTTTAAACATTCACTATATAGTGTAGGAGCCCTGTATATGGTCCTTATGAACCTACCCAGAAGTGAAAGGTTTAAACCTGAGAACGTCTTTCTTGTTGGAGTTATCCCTGGACCTCACGAGCCGAAGCATAACATTAATTCATACCTGCAGCCCCTAGTTGCTGAACTTAACTCTCTGTGGAAGGATGGCATCAGCGTCAAAAAACATGGTTCTACTGAAAATGAAAAATTTCGTGCTGCACTTCTTTGTGTTGGCTGTGACATTCCAGCAGCAAGAAAGGTCTGTGGATTTACTGGACATGGCTCAAATAAAGGATGTTCAAAGTGCAAGAAATTTTTTCCTGGGTCAGTTGGCACCAAAATTGATTTTTCAGGATTTGAACCATGCCCTTCAAGAAGCAACAATGAACATCGACAGGAAGCACAGGAGATATTAAATCAAACATCTGCGGGCGATTGTTCACGTCTGGAGCAGCAGTATGGAACAAGGTATACCGAATTGATGTTGTTACCCTATTTTGATTGTGTTCGCTTCCATATAATTGATCCCATGCACAATCTTTTTACTGGCACCGCAAAGCATGTTATGAAAAATGTGTGGCTAGATTCAGATAAGCCATTGCTTGAAAAGAAGAACTTGGAAAAGATACAGGAGAAATTGGACAAACTTAAAGTTCCAGCCAGTGTGGGGAGGATGCCAAAAAAGATTGAAAACAGTTATGGAGGCTTCACCGCTGACCAGTGGAAATCATTTACAATTCTGTTTTCCATATATGCCTTGTGGAATTTATTGCCAAGTGCTGACCTAGAACTTTGGCGTGATTTTGTGTTGGCTTGTTCATGTCTGTGTTCTTCAGTTATCACAGAAACAAAGGTTTTACTGGCCCACTCCTATCTTTTGAAGTTTTGCCAGAGTTTTGAACAGTTGTATGGGAAGCACAGAGTAACTCCAAACATGCATTTACATTCCCATCTTGCAGATTGTGTCTTGGATTTTGGACCAGTTTATTCATTTTGGTTATTTAGCTTTGAGCGCTATAATGGCATTCTTGGTGAGTACGGGACCAATCAACGTGCTGTTGAGATCCAGTTAATGCGCAAGTTTACTTCAAGTCAGTTTGTGAATGATTTGCCTTTGCCAGTGGCATTCCAGAGTGTATTTAAACCATTGGTCAACAAACTCAACTCAAAACAATCTGGAAGTCTTCACGAGCAGTCATTAGCAGAGCAAGACCATGTGTCCCGAGACATTATCCAGTGTAGTCTTCTGTCTATAGGTCCTGTACAAACAAGTGGAGAATTTGCAAAAACATTTCACCTTTACATGTGCTGTGGGCCATCCTCAAGAGATACCATCGATGTAGACATTGTTCCTCATTTGAAAAGGTGCTACACTACAATTTTTGATGGGCTGGACGAACGTTCCATCACAACTAACTTTCGACGGTATGCCTGCTGCAGATTCAATGGAGATCTCTTTGGTTCAAGTATGTCAAGAGGAGATAGGTCAGCATTTGTGCTAGCAAGATGGTGTAAACTTGGTGGTACAATTGACACCTCTGGTTCTGATTTGAGACCAGGAGTCATTGATTACTTCATGCAACAGAACGTGTCTGTCAATGGTCATTATGAAACCTGCATTTTAGCTGCTGTGCGTTGGTTTCAAGCACATCCTTCAAGATACTTCCTAGGAGCTCCGGTTGAGATCTGGTGTAAAGACCTCTTTGAATGTGAAGGGGGAGCAAGCTTCATACCAGTTCAGAGAATTCATGGAAAGTTTATACCAGCAATTGACATTTTCAATGGTGAGCATGTACTTGTAGTATGTCCTCTTGCCCGCAAACTGCAGTGTTAATTTTGAACAGTGCCTGTCAAATTTTATGCTTTAGTGATATATAAATCTAAGTTTTGCATCCCATGTGGAGTTGAGAAGAAATGACACAGCTGTATGTACCGGTAGTTTAAATTTATTTGCCCAAAGAAAAATTACTCAGAGGTTTTGAATCATAGAGAAATGTACAAGTACATGTAGATTTACATGTAGATAGGATAGCTTGTGAACAACCTTTTTTGTAAAAGACAAATTTAAGTTAATGCAAAGCCTGATTTTGAAAACCCCCTAAGACAAGAAAATGAGGTCTTTATTTATGTCCTTTGGGTGAGGGTGTGTTAGCTTGAGTTAATGTTTATTGTTATGGCTTAAGGCCAAAAACTGATTGAAAATGAGGTTGTTGCTTGTAAATTGTTTGGCTGAACCTAAAGCTACTTAGTTGTTTACTGCATGTACACCTTTGAGTCTTATTTTCTGCTAACAAAGTGTTTGGGGATGGCTGCAACCTGGGCCCATTTTTGAGAGTCTCGATAACGGGCCATTCAGGCCTGGAAGCTGAATGCTTGTATTGTCACCATTTAAAATGCAATTTTTAAGGATTTTGAAAGATAAGCAATAAATTCGTATTTACAGGGTGGCTGCAGTAGTAAAAGATATAGATTTGAAATCAC
>JAEMPF020004234.1:0-10000 GCA_022496165.2 Catalaphyllia jardinei
TTTCAAATTACATCTGAAGAGAGCTTTGATGTATCACTTCTTATTGGTGCAGATCACTACTGGATCTTGTTGAAGACCATGTTTTCCATGGACCTGGACCAACAGCCGTTGCTTCCAAACTTGCCTCCTTTCGGGACCATTGCCAACATCCTCTAGCGCCTCTTCAACTACTGTTCTGAACTTGCTGCAGACCATATCATCTACAAAGGGGGTGAACTTGACCTAGGGAAGTTTTAGTCTCTGGAAGCCATGGGTATTTCCCCACAATCAGAGAAAAATGATGATGAAGTCTTCTTTCTGGAAAACTACTTCAGTGGCTCAATAACAAGAAATCAAGATGGCCGTTACAATGGCAAGTTCCCCTGGAAGGATGATTCCCCAATACTGCCAACAAACTACACCAAGTGTAAACAGCACACCCATTGTATGGTCTGTCATCTTGCTGCCACACCCCAACTCTTGAATACTTACAGGAACATCACAGCTGAACATGAAGCATGTGGATTCATTGAAAGAGTTGCTGACCCACAAGCTACAGACGAAACAAGCTACGTTCCTCACCACCCAGTAAAGAAAGACCCGGCTGCAACTCCCATCAGAATTGGTTGCGACTGCTGCTTCCACTCCTCACCTGACAACCCCAGCCTGAACAACATGTGTTTGATTCTGCTGCAGTTCCGTACTTTTACTTATGGCTTGTCAACAGATAGTGAAAAGGCATTATTTTCTCTATGTTGGTCTGGATGACAGCAATAGAGACTTTGCCAGATTTTTCTGGTTATCTAACCCCAAGGATCCGGAAAGCAAGTTCCAAGTCTACCGCTTCAAAACTGTCCTGTTTGGCTCTGCCAGCTCCCCATTCATGTCGAATGCAACACTTTACCACCACCTGAACCATTACAATACACTGGTAACTGAAGACAAGAAAGAGAATCTCTATGTTGACAATGTCATCTCAGGTTGCAATTAAGAATTAGAAGCTCTAGCCTACTACAAAGAATGATCTCTCATGAATAAAGCCCACTTAACCCTTCGCTCAGGGTCTTTAAATAGCTCAACAATCAGAGATCAAGCTGGAAAGGATGGGACCGCCTATACAAATGAAATCGTGAACATTCTTGGCTTGAAATGGGACCCTTCTACAGATACCATTTCCTTGACCTCAAGCAAAGATGAGTCCACAAGACAGTTAGTCACGACGCGCAATGCACTGCAAGTATCCTCCAAAGCATATGATCCCCTTGGGCTCTTGCAGGGCTTGAAAAATATTTTAATTCCACCTTGCCCGTTGGGCATGTAACCCTCCAATTTTGCTTGCCAAATTTTCAAATTCATTAATTCATGGAGCCAAAAATGGAAGTCAAACTACAGGCATGTTTTAATGTAATAAACCCATCTTGACTGTAGTCCTCTTAGTGCTGATCACTTTCATGTTTACTTACTTCCTAGTTCCTGTATTACATGCCTGGTATCTTTGTTATTAGACAGCCTTGAGTCAATTTGTTGAATTCATTGAAGATCGTCTTTGACTCCTTGATTGTTCACCTGCATCTTGTCTACCTCCACGAAATCATTGTGAAGAGAAGCCCTATAAATTTATAACACGCAGAATCAACAACAAATCGCCTTCCCACTTCAGTTTTGACACATGCAGGCATAGTGTCGAATTTTGAAAAGTCGGTGAGAGCATATTTTTTTCATTTGGGTGAATGAAAAATACTTTCAGTCGTGGGAAAACGTCTTCATTTGAAAGAAACACTATTCAAGTCATCTTCCAGGTACTCTGAAAGTATTTTGATGACTTACTTATCCCTTTATTTTTAATAATATAACACTTTTCATTTCGCAAGGCAGTGCCCAACTTGCATGTTCCCCCGAAAACAGAGATACCTGGGCCGGGTTTTTCAAAGCCAGATTAGGCTAACCCAGGATTGGCCAGATGTTTGATTTGAGTTTTGTAACTTTTCAGCGAGGTTTTCTGTTCATACAGTTCGTCCTTCAGTTTTTACCTCAAGTAAGCTCAAACTGCACAAAACGTAAGCAGTAAAAAAATAGTTTAATACAAGAAAAAAACATACTCCGGTTAACTTTTAACCCTTTGGTAAGCGTTAGCCGGCTTTCGAACAACCCAGCCCTGGATTTTAGCATCAAAACTGCTGGCTTCGTTTTCGCAGTAGAAATATGCGACTTCTCAGTTTAGCATACAATTTCTACAGTTTTAATTAAGATATCGTTGTTGAGTTAAATTCTGTACAGAGAAACTGAAAAATGCTCACAGGACATTGCTAAAATTAACTCAGCGTTTTCGTTCCCCACATGCTGAAAGAAAAATTTGATCTGGGCAGATTTTCATCATGTGCTGGGCAACCACATCTGAGCGCATCACGCAATCAACAAAACAACACTATGAATTGTAATTTTCGTCAAGCTTCATCTAAACACTTGATTACCCTTGAGCCTAAGGCTTACCTTTTCTTCTCAAAAATTGTTAGCAAAAATTTAGTCAAGGAACGGCTTGCCTGGGTCCTTGCCCATTGGGCAAGGAAGGAGAGAAAGTTACTTGCCCCAAGGGAAAATCTACTTGTCCCGGATGACTGGACAGGGTTTTTTTTAGCCCTGTCTTGTCTCCAGTCACCATAAGAGACAAACTTCTGATCCAAGAATTGGGGCAACAACAGCTGGAGTGGGACGAGCCACATTCACCTGAACTGACTAGTCAATGGCATGAAGTAGCCTAAAATATTGAGGCAGTGACTACCATCACCTTACCCCGATGCTTTTTTTCCAAGTTCTGAGATGCAATCCACTACACCCTGTTCGCATACCAGTCATAAGGCTTATGGAGCTGTCTCCTACATCACCAGGAGCAATCAGTGATCCTTAGTCATGGCGAAACCAAGAGTTGCCCCTTTAAAGAAGTTGACCTTGCCACAGGTAGAACTCATGGCTGCATTAACCCGTGCATGATTAGCAACCTTTGTCTCTCAGACACTAAAGTCTGAAGGTCAAGCTATGGTCTGACAGTGAAATAGTGCTTTATTGGTTTTTCAAGCAGTAAACCATTAAAACAGTTTGTGGCCAACCACACAAAGGAGATCAAAGGGATGTTCCCTATACCATATTGGAACCACTGTCCAACAGCTGACAACCCTGCTGATTTCCTCACTTGTGGAACCAGTGCAGCGCAACTTCAGAGCTCCAGCTTGTGGAAGCACCGTCCCCAATTGCTCCTGTCCAAGTCCCAATGGCCACACTGGAAACCCTCTAGTCCTTCACCTGAGTCTCTCACAGTCACTTGAGGAAGAAACTCCCAGCGGTGACTCTGTCCCAACACAGCTTCCAGAAGAGAAGACTGGGATTCACCATGTGATTGACATCTCCAGATGCAGCACACTACCAAACCTAGTGGGTGATACAGCCTACATCTTATGATTTCTCAGCCACTTATGCAAACAAAAACTGAGAAATGTGGGAACTCTATCTGCCAAAGAACGACACCTTGCCCTTCATGAATGGATTAAGAAATGTCAAACACTGACCTACTCTGATGAAATAGCCAACTTGACTTCCAAATCCCAATCTCGCCTTCCACTATTACGACAGCTTTGTTTATTTCTCGACTCCGATGGCCTTCTTCCTTGTGGGGGGAGGATACACAATGCATCCACTTACTTAGCCTCTGCAGAAACCCTTCAAGAACTGTTCGAGTCTCCCTCACTGAAAGAGGCCCTAGGGAGACAGGGAATTGACTGGAAGTTTATCCCCAAGCGTGCTTCCTGGTATGGTGGATTCTGGGAACGACTAATTGGAGTGACTAAGAATGTTCTTAGGAAGACACTTGTTAGAGCATCAGTTACACTTATCGAACTGCAGACCCTTGTTGTAGCCTGAATTTCAGCTGCCTCCTCCACTCGTTAGGTCACTCGGGGGGGGGGGGGGAGAGACGTCTGAAAAGCACTGGGCGATAATGCTGTCCAGTGATGTCACAAGTGAAATGTGGTAATTTATCAAGTTTCACACATGCAAAAATAAGTCTAGAAAAAACCATTAAGTTTTGGTGGATGCCAATCATCTCCGCCTCCTTTCCGACCGTATGTAAAATTTACAAAAGAGAAGTCGTAAAAATCATCATTTTACTTTCAGTATGCTCAGTTGCTCAATAAATACACTAGAATTAAATATTCTTTGAAATTTATAACTGAAGATGGGCAGATCGGGTTTCTCGACGGCCATTCGCATGCATTAATAACCTTGAGAGCAAGCAAATCTACATGCAAACTAAATTATTTCTATATTTATTCGTGGGGCTACAGACAGAACAAAACTTCTAATTTTTGTCTATAATATTGTGGTAATAGGTTATAAGTTTTATAGGTTTCAGTATTATGTAATGTTCAGTCCGTAGCCCCAAGAAAATACATGCAGAATAATCTGTTCGTGCACGTGCAGATTTGCTTGATTTCAGGGTCATTCATGAATTCATGCGAATGGTCGTTGAAAAACCCAACAAACATCTTCATTTATGGATTTCAAGGAGTGTTTAATGTCAATATATTTAGTGTGCTAGCTGTACTTATTGAAAGTAAAATGATAATTTTTATGAGTGAACTGCTTCAAGGTTTCAGACTTTTTTTCAGGTACATTTGCATACGACTATGCTTTCGGTTGGAAAATGGCTGTGCTGCTTTGAAAGTTCAATCACCACTGACAATAGGAGTCATATGATATATTAGGACTTTCCATATCCCGTAGGCAAGTTTATGAATACATCGCTTCCCCTAAGAAATTCTGCAACTACCTTTTCCTGTTGTGGATTGAGGTTTTGAACCCCAAATGTCGAGCATACACCAGAAACGGTTTCAAGTCTTGTGGCGTTAGCTCCCAATTTTCTTCTCCCATCTTCAGTGAATACGTGAAGTTTGGCAATAAAACTATTCAAATTATTCACGTCAGGCAATTAACACGGCAACCGATCAGAACCACTACCAGGTTTTCGGGGAGTGACATCACTGAACAGCATTATCGCCAGTGCCTTCAGACGTCTCTCTCCTCGAGTGACCTAACGAGCGGAGGCGGCAGCTGAAATTCAGGCTAACCCTTGTTGTAGAAATAGAAGCAACTCTGAATGACTGACCAATCACCTATGTTTCAAGTGACATAGGGGACGAGGAACCATTAACCCCTCTCATCTACTCTATGGAAGAAGAATCACCTCCCTACCCTTTGATCATGGCATTATGAGTGAAGACCTGACAGACCCTGACTATGGGAATGGCTTTGACATGGGATGCCAAGTAAAAATGCAAGCACTCATCCTCCAGCACTTTTGGAACAGGTGGAGGCATGAGTATCTTACTTCACTCTGTGAATTTCACAAGACAACCGGAACTAACAGGCAGTCTATCAAGAAGGGAGACGTTGTACTGGTCCAGGATGATACTCAAATTAGCTGTCATAGATAGTCTAATCGAAGGAGGGGATGGTCTGGTTACAGCTGCGAACATCCGAACAAGCACGGGATGCACAAACCGTCCAATTACAAAACTCTATCCCCAGAGATATCAGCAGATGTGGAAAACCTGGAAGGACATAGGAGAGAGAGCAGCAATGTCCTAGCCGCTAACAACTCAAATAGCAGACCCAGAAGAGCTGCAGCTTCCAATGCTTTGAGGAGAATCTCAGAGTGGGCGAACAGTCTTTGCGGACCCAAGAGGATGTTGAAGAGACTTTAGAGTAGAAATTAGCCGTCATAGATAGTCTAATTGAAGGAGGGGATGGTCTGGTTACAGCCGCGAACATCCGAACAAGCATGGGATGCACAAACTGTCCAATTACAAAACTCTATCCCCTGGAGATATCGGCAGATGTGGAAAACCTGGAAGGACATAGGAGAGACGGCAGCAATGTCCTAGCCGCTAACAACTCAAATAGTAGACCCAGAAGAGCCGCAGCTACCAATGCTTTGAGGAGAATCTCAGAGTGGGCCACAGTCTTCGCGGACCCCCGGAGGATGTTGAAGAGACTTTAGAGGAGAAACTGATAATTTTGACACTTTGTTGCATAAGAAAAACCTTGATGTACGCTGTAAGACAAGCACACACGTACAAGAAAAAACCTCCAATACTTATGAGTACATTTCTAATTCCAAAAGAGCCAGAAACATAAGACACAGCTGTACCCAGATGTGTAAAGTCTCTGAAAAGGTTAAGTCTGCATAATAACTAAGTGGCTCATTGGGCCGGAGTTTATCCTGGTTCTGTAGCATGAAGCCCCTAGGAAGATTGTCCCTTTCCTTGGCCAGGGCTCGAACCTGGAACTATCCAGGGATACGCGAGGAGGCCACTGCACCTTACACAAACAAAAATCTCTGATGGTTGCAAGATATCATGGTCGTAAAATTACAGACTCATCGGTGTTGAATTTATTGAGTTTTATTTCAGACCTCTGTTGACTGGGACAAGAGTTCACCCCATGAAGAGAGACTTACTAAGCAAGACATCTAACCTGGTGCTCCGACACCAATGGTGTCACCAAGAGACACTTTATAACATCCTATGTCAACCAAGCTCTTTGCTACCTGCACAGGAAAGAAATGGTTCTTACGAGACTGTTCACACTCTGTCTATTTTTCAACGCATACGAAAGCATCTGGTGGTATGGAAGATGTACTAGCGTTAGAGTACAGCATGCTGGATTTATATGGAAGAACTTAAGTGTTATTGGCGGGCAGTGGTTGCTGTTTCCAGTTTATTACTATTATTTTTGGAAGGATTGTTGTTGCTGTTGTTGTTGTTGTTGTTGTTTTTGTTTGGGGGATGGTTGGCTGCAAAACACACGTATATTTTAACATGTTATTTTGTGTCACTCTCCACCCTGGTGTTAGCCTGCGTTGCAGATGGACTCTACAGGGATATAGTTCATCTGCAATGCAGGCTACCCTGCTGTGGAAATGCATCAAGAACTAGCAAGTTAAAGGGGCAGTGTCACAAGGATTTTGCAATTTTAGGCCAATTCTGTGCTGAAATCATTACTTTGAGACTTTAATCATAAACAAAATTCTTCTGTAATGCTATGACGAAGATATCAAATGAATTTTATCAGAGAGGGCTATCCATAATAAGTTTCTTGAAGATTTTGAAACACATAGCATCAAAACTTGAAAAAAATGGCCAATTTTTCAAATTTCAATCCATTTCCATCCATGCCATCCGTAGCGACAGGTGACAGGAAACAGTTTCAGTACATTTAAATAGTCTTAAAGAACAAAACTAGATCATTAGTTTTGAAGTTCAGTGGATGCAAAGACACCTTCTGGCTTTTTATAGAGTTGCCAAATAGTGTGACAATGCCCCTTTAAACCAAAATCAATTTTGTTGAATTTCCTTATGCATCTGTTGTATGACACATTGTAAAACAGATCTGCTCAGGAATGCAGAATGTGTGTATAAAACCGATTGTTGAGTGTCAAAAGTCTAGTTTACTCAATGAAATTACTACAGCTAACTATGGCTAGATGCCTTGTTTGTAATTTGGAATCTTACCATTGCCACAGCCTTCGGAGCAATAAATCCCTCATAATTATGGACAACCAACCACACAGGAAACATATCTACAAATAACACAAACCACGAGGAGTCAAGAACTAAGGATATAAACAGAATAGTAGGCAACCATCAAATAATGACAACAACAACAAAAACTAGTGAGACAATCTCAGATAGTGCAGAGTGTTATGCTGGACTGTAAGTACATTTTGAGTCATCAGCTGCCTGTATGTAACTTGTTAGTTCATGCTCAAGGCCCAATAATAACTTACAATTACTGTTTGACAAGAGGGTTTTAAGTTTTACTGTGGTGTTTTACGTTGAATTTCGTTTATTTTTAATTCATTGATACGTTGAACTAGCAAATGTGATAATTTTATTTTTCAACGCCAATATTTGTAACTTGATACTTTTGTTTTCCTCACAAAGTTTGTAACATTATACCCTTGTTTTCCCACAAACATACAAAGGAAAATATGCTGAACTGGAAGAGGAATGGAAATAAATGGAAGAGGAATGATTTTGTTTCATTCAAGAGGCAAATTTTCATTTCATCCATACACAGTTACTATAAATTTAATTATCAAATAGTCACGTTGTGTCTCGGAATAGCACGTTCTTATTAGGTTGCCACCGTTGGTACCGTGTTAACAATAAACTAGTTCAAAATACACAATGACATCAATTGAGACAACCGAGAAGCGTCTTAACTTTACCCATATTGTTTATATCTTACATCGGTGAATGAGTCCCCTCAGACTGACTAAATTTATTTCCAGTTTCCATAAGTGCCACAGTGTCTGCAGCAATATTTGAGAAGTTTCTTTTGTCACTACATTACTACTGGGTACTTTTAATGCTGCTAACTCGGAAATGTTTAGGGTGATTACATTTGTGAACTTCTTGTTCTCTTTCATGGGGGAGAAAATAAACTGGCCGCTGAGAACATCCCTCTTTAAAGCTTAGCAAACATGAAATAGTTAGCACACATTTTTTTAACCAAGCTAGGGTTGATTCCAAACAATACGCTGTCACAAAAGAGTTCTTTGCACTAAAAAGGAAAACTGACATGAAATATAACTGCTATCGCCCATTAAGAGGAGTGTGGTATCGCACGCATGAACGCTGAACTCAAGAACGGATTGTATCATGCTTACAGTGCTAGAGCGCATGCGTCTTACATGTTGTGTTCTACCACAAGGAAAAGCACTTAATGTTCAAGTGTAATAGTGTATAAAATGTATCGTTACCTAACATTAACACTAATGCGCTTCAAGCAAATTGCTTTTGTTCTTAAGAGCGGAATAGTACCACAAGGATAACTAGAGAATATTGGAACCATATATAGTTTTCTGATGTTACGAAAGAAGTAATGCAAGTATTGTACGTTTTACGTAGTAATCAAAGGTTCCTACCCCACCCACTCAAAACAAAACTAATTAATTAATTAAACGAACATTAAAGTTTACACCTTATTGCCTTATTACAATAGTACCTTATTGCCATAGTGCTTTAGCGGCATTAACCCCCAAACCATCCCAATAGTACACTCTGCACTAACAACAACAACAATAATAATAATCATAATAATAAAATAACTATTATAATAATGTGTAGTTCCAGAAAATATCCATATCCCCCCATGGAAGGAATTTTCCCTATGACCCCCCATCCCCTCTGGATTTTCCAAAATCGTCGTACAAAAAGGGCCCCCCCCCCCAACCACTCTGAAAATTCCATTTTTGTTGCACACCACGTGGAAATGTTATCATTCCTTGCAGAAACCAAAAATAACTCGTTTTAGTGCAAAATACCAAATTTTGATCCTTACCTTTCTTTCCGAAAATTTTGGTGGATACTGTGACCAACAAATCACCAGAGGATACAGATGCCTTCGCAGAATTTGCGATAATTATAGATTTAATACCATTAATTCCGCTTCATAATTTTGACAAAACAGCATTCATTATAAAAGTTAATTTTCAAGAGCATTGAGAGAGAAATCCGGAAAAAGAAACGCTTTACTCCGCGCCAGTTTAAAGCACAACAGTCAAACCAACAAATTGTTCGGTGTCTGCTTTGTACCAAATTTCAGTGGATCAAATCGCTGTAAGTATATATCTGAAAGATTTACCTTTATTTGCAAGCTGGAAATTCAGAACTTTCCTGACCTTCCACAAAGATTTTACTGTTGTTAACGTTTCCAACGGGTTAAGTTTTCTTGTCGTTCTTTTGTAGTTGCCCTCGCAGCAGCGCTGATATTTTTGGGTTGTCGCGTAGCAGAGCCAAATATTTTTCTTACGCAACCCTTTGCTCTTGATGTTGCTCTACGACTTGCGTTAGCGACGAAGTGAAAACTTTAGCTGTGAAACCTTTCTTCTCTGTAATTTTGGAAGATAACTACGACTACCTATAAGAAGAGTAAAAGGAATGCATTTTGCAGCCGTAAAATGTAA
>JAEMPF020004235.1:4871-9871 GCA_022496165.2 Catalaphyllia jardinei
CCTTTGGAAAGGACATTAAGGTCCACAAGGCCTTAATCAAGGATTTAAAAGCTTTAGCAAACATAACCACTGTGCACAAAATCAAAGAGATACATGAGTTTCACACACAGTTGTCCAAAACAGTTCAAACCTTAGCAACAATGAAGAAACTGGAGGGTGCACAAAGTTATGTGTACAGTGTAATGGATAAACTAGGTCCTGTTAGAGAGGTTATGGCCCAAAAGGATGATATAGTAAATGGTTTGATGACTGGGAAAAATGGGGACTTGAGGAGTTAGTGGATAATCTAAGGAAGTACACGGACCGCAACCTATTGCCCTTAGTGGAATCGAACACACCCAGCAAGTAATTTAGAGAACAAAAATGGCCGCCCAAAGGGGGAGGACAAATTGCTCATGTCTGGGGGAACCCACAACAGCCACAAGGGTCTCTACCCTGTGTCTACTGTGGCCTAAAAAATCACCGCAGCAGTGAGTGCACCAAAATCTTTAACTATTTAACAAGAAACAAACTGTGTTCAATCGTGCCCGATCTGGACATGTGGCTTCCAAATGTAAATCACGAAGATGTGGGAAGTGTAATGGGAGGCACCATACCTCTGTATGTAACAAGATGAAGAGCACACTTTCGCCTCAATCCAGCACTGGGTCCTCAGGCAGGTCGGAGCGATTTTATGGTGTTGTGGATACCCAAACTACTTTGCATGCAACTGTCATCGCTAAGATTAATGGATTACAGGCTCGGATCATGTTGGATAGTGGAGCTGGAGGCTCTTACATCAGCTCAAATTTACTCACTGAACTGAACCTGAAACCATACAAAACTGAAAGAAGGATCATTGAACAAATGTTCGGAACAGTCAACAGAGGTGTTGAGATCTATAAGGTCAATGTGGAGTCAAATGTCATTGAAGGTTTTGGACTTGAGCTACATTGTATTAATGCAGAAAAACCAGTCTTTACTCACCTCCCTAACCCAAGAATTGCAGAATTGAAGAAAGCCAATCACCGAATAAAGGGACTGAACTTTAGTGAAGAAGCGGTGACGGAAACTAACTTGTCAGTACATGTGATCCTTGGGACTGCAGATATACAGCGAATTAAAACAACCGAGCCTGCTGTTCTGGGTAAAAATCGAGACACTGACCCAGGAGCGGAGTTCACTATGCTGGGTTGGGCAATCACAGGAAAGTCAATGTCGTCGGGAACTGAGAATGAGAAGGGTTTCTTTTTAAAGTCGAGCCAAGATGAATTCAAACAGATGTATTCACAGGAGTTCCTTGGGCTAACGGATGAACCTGATGTGCAAGGTTTGTTCCATGAAGATTTCAAAATCAGTTGCAGCGTTTGGACGATGGAACATATTCAACTCGGTTACCATGGAAGTCACATCAGCCAGCCCCTTTGCCAGTAAACAAAGGACTGACCTTAAAAAGGTTGCAAAGCACTACCCGAAAGCTGGAAAGGTTGGAGAAACTTGACGAGTATCACACTGTTATGGAACAACAACTGGAGGAAGGAATCTTGGAGCTGGTACCGGAAGTGCCTACAGGGGAGGTGATTCACTACATCCCACATCAAGCAGTGATAAGAGAAGAAGCAGAGTCTACCAAGATGAGAATAGTGTATGACTGCTCCGCAAAACAAAACCCACAGGCACCATCATTGAACGACTGTCTGGAGGTTGGCCCATCCTTACAGCCAGCAGTCTTTGACATCCTTCCAAGAAACAGAATGAGACCTTTCTGCATCACCGGGGACATACAGAAAGCCTTTCTTCAAAATCAAAATCAGTCCAGAGGATAGAGATGCACTTCGCCTATTGTGGTATGACAATTTGAAGGAAAGGAACATTGTCCAATACCGCTTTACGAGAGTAATTATTGGGTCAGGTGCAAGTCCATACATCCTGGGAGCTACACACTCGTCAGTATGAAGAAAAGTACCCTAACACTGTGAATGAGTTGCTTCAAAATATCTATGTGGATGATGTGCAATCTGGTGGCGATGGCAAGGAAGAGTTACTGAAATTCAAGAAGGAAGCAACACAGATCATGAATGAAGGTGGATTTCAGCTACACAAGTGGCATAGTAACATTCCAGAAATTGAACAACTGAGTATGGGTGAAGTAGAAGAACCTCAGGAAAATTCAACATATGCGAAGTTTACAGTTGGAACTCAGCCACATGAATCAAAGATCTTAGGAGTCCCATGAAACAAGGAAGAGGACACATTTTCTATTAACTTTGCAAAGACCTTAAAGGGTGTTGAGGAGGGCCCATTGACAAAAAGCAAGATGTTGTCTGCTATCAACAGTATCTTTGACTTGCTTGGAATTGCTGCACCTGTTGTTATTGTCGGGAAGATACTGTACAGTGAAGTTTGCCCGAGGAAACTAAGATGGGATGAAGAAGTACCAGATGGCATACCGAAACCATGGACTAAGTGGCTGAATGATATTAGGGAGTGTCCTTACGTAACCATTCCCCTTAGCGTCGCTGGTGTTGGTTTGACCGGAGTGTTCCTCCATGGGTTCTCAGATGCAAGCAAGTTGGCTGTTTCAGTAGCTGTGTATGCTGTGACAACTAACATCGCTGTACCGGTTCAACAGAGGCTCCTTGTAGCAAAGTCAAGGATAGCACCAAAGGATCAATCAATTCCTCGTTTAGAACTTGTTGCAGCACCTACCCTGAGTAAATTGATGCACCATGTAAAGGAAGTCTTGAAAGACGAACGCGTTGAGGAATATCACTGCTGGTTCGACAGTACTACGGTGCTTTATTGGATCAAAGGTCAAGGAACTTGGTCCCAATTCGTACGTAACAGGACCAAGGCTATCCAGGACAAGGAGTATTTACAGTGGCATCATGTCCCTACTGTTGACAACCCCAGTGATCAAGGAAGCCGTGGCATGGCTCCTAGCAAAATGGAGGAGTTGTGGTTTCGAGGGCCTAAGTGGCTAAGTACTTAACAAGAATGGCCAGACCAACCTGAAGTGACAGAGAACTCTGAGAATTGCTAGGAAAGGATCAAACCTAAGCACGAAAAACAGCCCCTAGTTAAAGTAAAAGAAGAAACAAATGGGAACAGGACACTCTTTTGAGCAAGTACGCATCATTTTGGAAGCTGCTGCGGGTCACTGCGTTTCTAAAGCGTTTCATCCACAACTGTAGAAACCACAAGAAGTACAAAGGCCCACTAATAACTGAAGAGCTCCAGGCAGCAGAGAAGTTCTGGATGATTCAAGGACAGGCCACAGTGTCAAGGGCAGACGTGGTATTAAAGAAGGACGAAGAAGGAATATTGAGATATGTTGGCAGAGTTCCCCGTTATCATCCAGTCTTTCTGCCGCGAAACAGCAAGTTGGCTTCATTGATTGTTCAGCAAGTCCATGAGCAGATGCTACATGGGGGAGTTTCAATTACCATGTGTCGTATGAGAGAGAAGTATTGGATACCAAAGTTGAGGTCTCTAGCTAAGACAGTTATCCGCAACTGTAATGTTTGCAGGCGTTACTGGAAGAAACCAATTTCAACCTCTCTCACCCAGAATCAACCTTGCCAGTATTCAGAACCGAACTGACAAACCCTTTCTCTGTTACAGGAGTAGATTTCGCTGGGCTTGTAAACTACAAGATCAACAAATCTACTACTTCAAAGGCATACGTTGCACATTCTCCAAACTGGAGAAAGACCAGCGTCTTGCAAACTATTTAGGTGCTTTGGAGATAAAATGGAAGTTTAACTTGGCACGGGCCCCATGGTGGGGAGGAATTTTCGAACGCCTTATTAAAGTCTTTCAAAAGTGATTGGTCAAAGCCTGCTAACCTTCCAGGAACTGGAAGAAGTCCTGCTGGATGTTGAGATGACCATGAACAACAGGCCACTCATGTATCAAGAAGAATAGTTCGAGAAACCAGTCCTTACTCCAAATACCCTACTAAGAGGAGAGGCAATCCCTATCTTGGAGGAAGACCTGGCGAACGTAGGGGAAGAAGATGTGAGTAAGCGCATGAAATTCTTAGAGAAAAGCAAACAGCACCTTCGAAAGAGGTTCATGAAGGAGTACGTTCACGCTCTTGAAGAAAGGCAGCAGCGAACTGAAGGGAACATTGAGATCCCAAACATAGGAGCAGTGGTGTTGTTAAAGAGTGAAGAAAAGGACAAGGCGTTGTGGAAGCTGGGACGAGTAGTGAGCAAGAGTACTGGCAAAGATGGTACGGTCCGTGGATTGAAACTGAAACAGGGAAATGGATACATAGTAGAGCGTCCTCTGCAGCTTGTGTGTGATTTGGAAGTTGGAGGAGAAGATATCAAGTGGAAACCGAACCCTAAAACAGAAGTATTCGTTCCGAGAATAGGACCGAACAGAAGAGCCAAAGAGGTTGCAAATAATCTTTTCCAGAACATTGCGGAACAAGAATTTGAAGATGACTAGAGTGACATTTAAGCTGTTATAAGTAAACACTTAAATGGGGGGAGGGTGTCGGAAATTGTACTATGCAAATGAGGTTCCTTTTAGGTCACGTGATACGTAAGATAGAGAGACCTCGTGGTAAAAAACATGGCGGAGACGTTTCTGTAAACCTGTAAACTCAAGGCGGCTCATTAAATCAAGGAAGTGAAAACTCGTGATATTTTTATTTGGTGTACCGGGTAAAACGTTTCCCACAGCCACTCACAGTATGGTCCGACGTTTGCTGGAGGGCATGACATCTTCATTGACGTCAATGCTAACGGTAGGGGGTTCGCAAACTTTGGCTATTTTTACTCTGTTCCAGGTGGAGTGCAAGACAAGATAACTATCCTGGCTGGGACTCGAAGGTTCTCACCTGACGACGTAGAGGTCTTCTACCTTGGCTGAACAATAATAACAAATCATTAAAATCAAGCAATAACACAACGCAACGCAACACATTGCAGCATTGTTAGACATGGAAACTCTTGTCATTCCATTGCATTGCACCATCTAACATCTTGGAACATATTGCAACTGAATGA
>JAEMPF020004237.1:0-14867 GCA_022496165.2 Catalaphyllia jardinei
AAATTTATTTAGAAATTGCTTAACCCCTCCCCCCTCAAAAAAAAAAAATGATGGTCCTTCCCTTGATAGATTGTCCTTGCTCCATAATAAATGTTTCCGTGACAACTTTTGATTGTTCACTGTTGTAGTCACGTGCTCAGATACGAAGAGCCCGCGTTGTCGTAGAGGAGATGCTCCAGCGGTTAGCGAGTGGTGACGTCAACAAAGAGTTCCGTGAACTAGCTTCTGGGACGACTGAAGGAACTTACTTATGTGCTAAGTAAGTTAAAGAACTTCTTCCTTTGAATTATCACTGAAAACTTCCTTGTGAAGTGCTCTGTGTTTGTGGAGCAAAGTGCTTTCAATTACGGTTATATCTGACGACATAGTGATCTTCGCTTGTTCTTTGCATCCCGCGATTTTAGCATTTTGCAAGCTCGTGACTGAGCTTTCAGCCTCAAATAAGCACGTGATGAAATATCAGTCCAGTAGGTAATGGCGGAAAGCACTTCTTATAAAGGTGCACATTTAAGTTTATATATCCGGTGCTTTAGGTTCCGGCTTAGAACCACAATCCGTTACATCTAAAACAGTGAAAAATTCCAGCTAAACAGAGAACTGCTTTATTTTCTTTCTTACGGTGATATCGTCAACGTGCATTCTAAAACGTGATTGTAACGATGGTTTCATGAAAGTAGAGCTGTTTCGCCGGTCATCTTCAGAACAAGCTTTGTTTGTAGTCACGTGAAACTTAGGTCTCTCGCAGTCAATCTTTTTGATCCGATTGTGCATAGAAACTGGGACTGAGCGAGACTGGTTAAAGCGTAAAACACATATTTTATCTTGGACTTGGGCTACCTTCGATGAAATTTTGTTTTGAAGTCAAGTGTTATACCAGCCGTATGAAACTCTTTCAAGAGAGTACGTCTCATTAATCCGTGTCTGATAACGTTGCTTGTTTTTCTTCTCTCAGTGACCCAGCTAATCAGCCAAAAAACCGCTACAAGAATATTCTGCCCTTTGATCATTCTCGAGTAAGCCTGGGGGTAGAACAAGGACAAGAAGATGGCGATTACATCAACGCGAATTTCCTGAACGGATTTAACCAGAAAAATTCTTACATCGCAACGCAGGTAGATTTGAGTTGTCCAATGCAACTTTTGAAATATGACTTATAGCTTGGGAAGCAACAGAAACCCTTCATATATAGCGGTTATCATTTGAGTGTCGAAAAGTAATTGGTTTAAAGTATTGGTGACACGCTCGCACTCGATATCCCGCGCTTCGAGATTTGATTGGCTCACTGTATCCTCTGTGTCCTTTGTGATTGGCTAGAGTGATTTCTTTCAGGCTTTGGTTTTGGTTTTACGACACTCAATGAAAACCGCTCTAAAGAAGACTAACCTAAGCTGACTCATTATACCTGAGCATAAGCAACTTTTTCTATACTCGGCTTTAGGGTCCACTGAACAGCACTATCGCTGACTTCTGGCAAATGGTGTGGGAGCAGAATGTGCACGTGATTGTCATGTTAACGAGACTGCAGGAGGGCAAGAAGGTCAAGTGCGTCAAGTAAGCATCACGATTTGTCTCTTTTTCATTCAGACAACTGAGGCCGGTGTTTATGCATGTGCCGCTAAAATATGTTTTGTTTGAATTGTTTGAAGGTATTGGCCTGACACTGATGAAGAAGTGACATTCAGGGACTTTGTGATCACTAGCACTTACAAGAGGTTGGTGTTGGGCCCAAGCCCACTGTTTTATTCGCAAAGTTGCAAAGATGAATGACATGAGATGACGCGACAACTTTTAGAATCCGCGTGAGTGCTGGCACTAGTTTTTGACTGAGCAATAAGGTCCAGTTTACACTAGCGACGTAACGGCGTAAGAAAGCGTTAAGTTATGTTTGCAGTGTGAACATCCTGACATAATGACATAATAGCAACTTAACAGTATGAACATAAGGAGAAGATACTGATCGTTCCCTTTTGTCTCTATGTCGATGTTCACATTACTGACACAAACTATTCTCTTGTTATGTCGCTAGTGTTTACTAAGCCTAACTATCGCAACTAAGAAATTTTTCTGCAGCGATTTGCTAAAGCCGACTCATGTCTAGCTGGTCGCCCAGCTAGTCGCTATAAGGTCATGGAGCTAAGCAAAACTTAAAAAGCTAAATAAAAACTGGTATATTGTGACCTGGATTTTTGTTTTGGTTCACAGAAAACTGGACAGTCGTGTCGTCCGTCGCTTTCTTCTAGAAAACTCTGGCAGCGGCGAGTGTCGAGAACTCATGTACTTTCAGTTCACGGCTTGGCCTGACTTTGGTATCCCATCATCCCCAGCGGAATTTCTCGAGCTCTACTATGAAGTTATGCGAGAGTATAAGTCACTTCCGGTGCCTGGGACCCCCATTTTGGTTCATTGCAGTGCGGGGGTTGGGAGATCCGGGGCATTTTGTGCCATTCAAAACTGCCTTCAGTCCTTTAGATCCATGGGTAAGATAGACGTAGCAGAGGTCGTCCGAGACTTGAGAAGGCAGCGGTCGGGAATGGTACAAACCCTAGAACAATACGCGTTTTGTTACAAGAGCCTTGTTCTGGCTCTGTTGTACCAGATAAAGTTGAAGAAGCTTAAAGGAATTTCTCTTTTGAGCCAATCTGCGGCGACGTCAAGTGGCGTGTGGATATCGACTGGAAGATCTTTTAGTCCCCAAGAAAGTAGCAATGAAAGCGTCTCTAGTCAATCGAGATTTCAAAGTTCAGGCTCTGGAACAAGTCAGGAGTCCGTGACTTCACAGAACACGCCTCCATATTCATACAGTCAGCAGTTACTCCCTCCAGTGAAGGAATCTCACGAAGACCCGCGCGAAAAATCCGATAAAGACGACCTACCCACTGTAGTTGTGCATTCGAGCAACGACAAAGGACCTATTAGCACGGATGTTTCCCTCGGGGATCAGCGGAATTTGGACGTTTCCGTGGGGGAAACTGGTCGAAGGAAAACAACAGCAAATATCCGAAGGCGTCTAGATCTTGGGGAACCACCACCTCCTCCACCTCCACCTCCACCTGCGCCTCCCCCTGTGCCGTCAATGTTACAGAATAAAAATGTCATCGTTGATGGAGATATAGTACCTGAACTTCCTGAAGTGGATTATCCTAATTCTGAGCAGTCCGATGACGAACCTTACCCACCTCTCCCTGAGGCGTTTTTTCTCCCATTTGAAACTGAACAACCAAACCAGTTGGATTCCTCGGCCTAAACAAACAATGGAGTTTAGAGCTGCTGTATACGTTGATATCTGGCATAACAATGTTAACTCAGCTTTTTTTATTTCAAGACCTTTTTGATGATGTCGAAACAACAGTCGTTAGATGTTAATGTACTGCAACATCGAAGTTATATTTCGTCTAAACAAACAATATATAACACAACATCACACAAAAAATAGCGGAGAGAATGAAGGACACTGCAGATCATAGGCACCCCAGTAATACTCGACACAGGAACATAATAGGAAGTGAGGGAAACTGGATTGGGATTCTTTGAAATAGGTGAAATCTGAATCATTGTTTCACCATGAAAATGTTTTACCCCAATTGCTGTCTATTTATATTTTTTTAAGTGTTTTTTTCCTGCATTGCGAACTTAATTTGGACACATAATTATATATGCTTTCATTTCGTCTATAGCAAATTCTGGTTTTGTAATTTGTTTATGTTTTATGCCAAAAAATGTTTTTACAACAGTAATTTACACGTAACTGATATTCGGTTTTGTCGTGTTTCTTTTTCTTTTTTTATTTTACCCCAGTTGTTCAAAGCGTGACCAAAATAAGCTCAGGCTCTGGATTAATTGTGGATTTCTGTTCCATACCTTTTCTGTGATTTTCTCTGTTTATGTTATTCCTGCTATCATTCAGGTTTGAGTAATCTCTTACTTACAAACCGGAAGTGGAGAAAGAAGTTTCTGTACAAGAAAAATTAAAACTTTGGTTTGCTTTTAACCCAGAATTGGCGTTGATCGGTTTTTGAACAACCGGGTCGAAGGGTTATACAGTGGTAGGAAGTTCTTGTCGTCACAACTTGCACAATTTATGCAAACTTTAGAGAATATTTTTGTTGAACAAGAGATACCGCTGTAGTTTATTTGTGGATTTTTATTTAATCTTTTCTCAAGACATATATTTTTACACTTTTGAACTGTAGTTTTAAAAGGGAAAGGACGGAGATGTCTCCTGAAGTGATGTATTTTTTTATTCGTTACAGAAGAAAGCCCAGCGTAAATTGTAAATACAAATAATAAAAGTAAATGATTTGGAGTCACGGGGTTGATTTATGTAGTACTGGGCAACCTCGTGCCCAGGGTCTCTCATCTTACCGCCCCCTGGGGCGAGACCTTGGGAACAAGGTTGAGTACTGGGCTCTAAGTGCAGGACAACTCCAATTAAGCTTAGCCTGGGTACAGATGGCAGTATATCGCGTATCGTGTGTGAGTGCTTTTGTTACTCGGTCGATACAATGTAACCAGTTGTAGCAACGTAACATCGACATACTGGAGGATTTTCTTGTGCGAGACACATGAAATATGGATCACCGTTGTCTGCTTCCCAACTAATCATGCCAATCAAGTTGTGCATGTCTCCAAAGCTTTTCTACAAAGTTTCCTTTGTATGTGTTTAAATTAATCCATATTTTTGGCCACGTTCTTATGGTAAACAGCCTTTGCTAGGTAAAAAAAATTTATACCACTGTGTACTTTCCTTAAATCTCGCACTCATCTAGAGGAAAATTAGCAAGATCATTTCAAAATGTTTTGGACAAGTGTTCAAGGGTCTTAAATCTTGTGTTTTCAATAAATTGAATTTTTCATGTCATTCACCATATTTTGGGGTATCATACCACCTTAAAAAATCTCAGCCACAGTATTTTGAGTTACCTACAAGAAATCCTGAAAAAAGTGGTTTACAAAAAAAGAAAAACACAAAAGACATATTAATTTAAATTATAAAGAAACAAGGAGGGTTAAGGATGGAGAAGATTAACACAGATTACAAACGACGGAAACGTTGAAAATTCTGACCCCTAAAAGGAGTGTGTTAGTACATGTGTGAAAGAACCTTCGACTAAAACTATTAGTAACATTAAAGCCAGTTACCGAACAACGCTGGTACGCCGCTATTAATTAGACAAAATAGTACTCAACTGCAGCCCGGGCCAGATAACCTATCAACCATTCAAATGCACCCAAATGACGTCATAAGCAGGCTGTCTGGGGTGTTCAGAGCTCAGAGAACCCTCCCCTAGACGAGTCTGGTGGAACTGTAGGAACTGTAGGAATTGAATATGTGGCCAAACAGTGCAAAGGTGAACTGTGACGAAGATTAAAGCTCAACAAATCATCGGAGAGATCTGGACAGGGTGATTTTAGTGTTGTCATGTAAGGCTTATATTAGCACCCGGATACCAGTCCACAGGCGATTGTTTCCACAGCTTTTTCGAGTTCTCCAACTCTCGTCAGTTTTCTCATCACTCGATAAGATACTGTTTTCTATTTCTTTTAGAAAGCATTACGAGAAAAGGTAGGAAAAACACTTTCATATTTGATATATTCCACAGTTCCACAATGTTTCTGCAAAAAGATTTCAACGGGGATGAGGACGAAATAAATAGTTTAAAAAGGAAAAACACATGCAAGCGTAAGTGGGTCTAAGTGAAGATTGCGCAATTTCGTTAGGCTTGGTTAATATTGAGGTCGGCTAAAATCATATTAATCAATGCAAACATGCTTAAAGCTTGCAATGTTTACACCGGGTTGTTTTGTTTTATGTTCTTAAACAAAGCAGGAATGATTGATTAGCGTGATAACACTTGGGTGTTTATTGTTTTCATTGGAGCGCTTTAATCGCGAACGTGATCCTTTCAGGTGTCCCTTGAGGATAAAGTCCGCTCAAACAAGAATAATTATCACCGAGCCCTTTGAATTTCATGGTTATTACTATTCTTATACAACATCAAAACGAAAGGTTATAATTTCTTAGTGCAGATTGACTTGCAGGGCAGAATTGTCTAATGGCTTCTTATGCTTACACGTTGGCCGAGGTAAGTTTATCAACAGTTGCTATCAGATGTCTTATCAAACATTTCAACGTGATAAGTGAAAATTACTTACTTAATATACAATTGGGCAATCTGGCCATTATCTCGAACGAGTGGATAAACAGAAACACCACTCGTGTGTTAACAGTTTCTACTGTTTGTTTAAAGCAAAAGACAGAGTTGGTGGGTTTAACCTAAGCGCAGCGAGTCTTTCAATGGAATAATGATAAAATTATCAAAGAAGTGTTTTAAGTTATCTCAAATACCAAGTCTATAAAACAGTTAAAAAGTAGTAAACATCAACCATATGACTGCAGTAGCAAGTCCTTCGATACCTTACACCTGCATATAAAGAGTACTCATTTCATATGGTTAATTCCCAAGTTAAAAGGAGCCAAATAAACCTGTTAGTCGGAAACTTACATACCATAAATGTCATAAATAACTTTCCCTGATAGCGCGGATCGTTTAGTTTCGAAAATAATATTTGTTCTGGCTAGTTAATTTACGTTTCTTCCGCTCGGTAGAGGGTTACGCTGTAGAAGGCATGCATGTTATCATGCTTTCCAAAGTTACATAAGAGAAAAACAAAGCAAAGTTTGGCACCAGATATTGATGAACCGCGGAATTGATTCTTTCCCCGTAATAATGCCGATGAACATTTTCTCGTTTACAGTTGGACGCTTTGGTTGGTTACATTAACTGCACCTTGGCTCGGGACAGTGATATTGACTGCCTCCCAATTAAACCTCCACAGAGACTTTACCAAGCACAAAAAAATGGCGTGCTGTTCTGGTGAGTAAACGAGATATTTTTTTAAAGTATGATTTATTTGTTATAAACGGTAGACAACATGTGGTCCGTGTCATTCTTAGGCTCGATTACCAGCCGCTGTTCGGGAAAGGAGCCCGCGAGAGAGCGGGGGAAATCGAGCCTATGCCATTCTATTTAGGCCTGAATATGGCACGTGCAGAAATCGTGTCATAACATTTTAGGCTTCTCATAAATGAGTCCCAGGCCCCGTAAAAATTTAGAAACACAGCTGCTCTAAAACGCACTTCAAACCGGAGAAATTTGAAAACGCATGCTTTTCGGTTTAGTCGGGACAGAGGACATTTTGAAAACTGAGCTTTTCAAAAAAGATGATGTCAGGACAACCATGTAACTTGTGTTTCTTCAAACACAAATTCAAAATTGCCGATGATTGTTGCGTATTTAAAACTGTGCTGTTCGTGGCTTACCGGGTTTCGCCTATCTTCTTGACTCTGTCATGAACGTGGTAAGCCCTTGACTCTGGTTTGACCGTGGTTTACCGTGTTTTGACCATGTTCTTGACTTTGTTTTCACCGTTGTTTACCGTGTTGTGATCCTGTTCTTGACGCTGTTTTGACTGTGGTTTACAGTTAATAATAATAATAATAAATTGAATATTTAACCAGGATAACCCTTCAGTACAAAGTACTGTTATCAACGGGGTCCTGCTGACTAAGAATTAAAAAATAAGAATTAAAATAAATACATACTAAAGCAAAAAAAAAAATGCACTAAGTTAAAAAAACATTAAAATCTACAATAAAAACTACAATAAAAATTACAATAAAATTACAATAAAAATTACAAGTAATAATCGTCTAAGGCATTCCTAAATAAAACTCTAGAATGAATGTTTCTTAAACTTAGCGGCAATGAGTTAAAAATCGAGGCACCTAAAAAATAAAAACTACGGCGTGCAAAGTCTAGTTTGACCTTTGGTAGTCTTGCTGTTTTCCCACTGTTTCTAGTGTTTAGAGCGTTATGAAATCTTTGAAAGTAATCTTTAAATGGAAAGCATGCAGTTCCATTAAGGCAGTCAAATACAAAGCAGCACGCTTTCTTTTGTAAAAAGTTGTCAATTGTTAAAATTCGAAGATCACAGTTCTGTGTGCTGCATTTTGGGAAAATGATTTCGAGGCTTCGAGTCTCAATGGAGCGAATCATGCGTTTGCGGGACTCTGACCATCCAAGACTATTATAGCCGCAGTACGTAAATATCGGCATAATCATCGATTTGTGGACCGTTTTCACCGTGTTTTGATTCTGTTTTGACCGTAGTTTATTTAATATGGTGAGAGAAATAATTGAAATGAACATAACGTTTTTAGAAATCCTAACTGGTTGGAGGCACACCAGTTGAGGCTTTGAATTGGGGTCTACCGATAAACAACTCCAGCGGAACCCACGACTTTCGAATTACAAGTCCGGCCGGCGCTAACCACTCGTTCACGCTGCCTTCTCCTTACTGTGTTTTGACTTTGTTTTGAGAGCCATACTGTTTGCATAATTCGTAGGGCTGATTTAGGATTTAGACAGCTGAGAAGCTGGAGAAATTTTAAGGGAGGTATATGTATGTCATTTGTGTCGATCTAAGATTTTATTTGTGTTCCTTGTCTTTTTTTCAGTAAATTGTTAAACCGCATCCGAAGAGGAACCGTACCCTGCATAAAGATATATAAACGGGTAAAGAATATACATCAAGCGTTAGAAAATCAAAACCTTGTTATCCAGGGAGCGCAGGACATTGGTGTTGAAGTTCAGAGTATTAACACAGAGGATCTGTGGAGTGGAAAGGTATGGGCAGTGTCTTAACAGTTTTACAAATATTTTTATGTAGTTCAGGTAGTATATTAAGTCTCGACTTGGTCAGTTTAAAAGCTTTCTTTTCTAGTATTTTTTGTCCAAAGAAGGCACTGAGTTGATGTTTTTTTATTTGTGGTGACTTTCTTCTGCCGCGTCCGGTTATCTTTCAGTGGACGGATAGATCTTCTCATGGCTAAACATCTAGAGAATTCTGTCAGCGGCAGTCCTGACAAAAATTATTGTTCTGAAATTTCTGATTCTGCAAGAGCGTTGTCTTCATTAGTACCGTAATCAGTAGAATTTTTATTTCCTCTTTACGGGACTAAGTGCCAAATTGAAGAAAACTGCACTTTATCGTGACAGGTTTTTAACTTAATTATGATGCACCGTAGTAAAATATCATTCATTCATGCTCCAGCATAGATTAATATGACCATCATATTTTTACCAGGAGTCTGTTGTGTTGGACCTGCTTTGGCAAATTATCAAGGTAGGTTTAAGACATGTACTGTGACGAGTCGTTCTTGTCGATTATCATGTTTTACCAGCTCCTTGAGCACAAACACTCACTTTTAACTTTGGGAATTGAAAATTTACAAGTTTTTTTGACGAGTGGAAATCTGCTCACCCTCCCTTCCTGCTTTACGAGGTTTTCTCAGGTTCCATCAATGTGGTGAAATCTTGTAAGAGTGACTGTCATCTATCGGAATACTTGTTTCAATTGTAAAATAAAATGATGTGCTTTTCGCTCGTTTCAAGCGATAGCTAGCGGTGGTCGGGAACGAAAATTTAAAATGATACAGTTGACTTTACGAGACAAGAAATTCGACCTCATCTCCTGGGGTGAATTGAAGCTTGCCGTTTGTAAACTCCTGTTTGCTGCCTTACTGAGATAGATTTTGCCCCAAGCCTTGCGGTAGTTTATGATTTTCGATTTAATGTAATATTTCAGGTTGGTTTGCTGTCTCATGTAAACGTCGAGGAACATCCAAACTTGACGATACTGCGCAAGTCCAGTGAAGAGTGGTCCGTATTTGTTAAGGTAATGCCGATTTCTTTTCTATTTTTCATTTCCTTACACCAAATAGAGATACCTCTTTATTACATGATAGAATTTGTTTTATTATAGTATCTATTATTTGCACAAAAATTGACCATCCTGACTTATAACTTCTGAAGCTTCCTCCAGAAGAACTTATCATAAGATGGGTAAATCATCACCTAAGGCACACAAATTACAGGGGCCCAGAGATGAGGGACTTTGACAGCAGCTTAAAGGTACGTAACGATTTATGGAAGAACAGAAACCAAATATTTGTTGAAATACATCACATAAGAACACTGTAAATACAGACATAACTTCATTATACAAAGGAAATCCATTTTCTACATTTATTCACATTTAAAATATAGATAGGGCCCTGCGCGCGCTCTGATTGGTCAAAAACCTATGTTTTATCAGAGTATAAAACATAGAAAAAGCGTGTTTTATTGTTTTTGCGCGCGTAAAATCTATATTTTAAAGCAAAAAGAAGAAGCCTAAGCCGTGTATTACACTGTGATAAAACACTCCGGTCATTTAAGAACACTCGAGAAATGTAGAAAACACTCGCCTGCGGCTCGTGTTTTCTACATTTCCCTCGTGTTCTCAAATGACCATCATGTTTTATCACAGTGTAATACACGGCTTACCGGTATGCTTCTTTATTTGTTAATTATAGAGGCGTCCTGTTGCATAATATTTTCTTTTCATTGTAATCTCCTGTTTTATTTGACACTTATTTTCTTGATTTTTTTTGTAAGTTGATGTTTGTCTTTGCTTCTCCTCTTGTAGGACTCTGTAATATACTGCCATCTTCTAAACCAGTTGGCTCCAGAAAGGTTAGATTCGATTCAGGGGTATTTTCTTTGGTCAGTTTTTGTGGTACTCGTAGATATTCGCGAGACATCTTACACATGTGTGGCATTGGTGACTGTGAAATAAGAACTCGTACTGTGCTAGAGTCTGGGTGGCGCGGTGGCCTCATGGTTATTGGGCTTGTCTCCGGATCGAGTGGTGCTGGTTCGAGACCTGCAGCTGGCCGGGGACTTGGGCAAGACCCTTAACTCTCACACTGCCTCTCTTCACCCAGGTGTATCAGTGGGTACCGGTGAAGTTAATGCTGGGGGTAACCCTGCGATGGACTAACATCCTATCCAGGGGGGGGGGGGGAGACGAAATACTGCTAATTGTTTCATGCTACAGAAACCGGGATAAGCTCCGGCCTGATTTGTCAGTTGGCTTGTATGCATACTTTTACCTTCTACTGTACCAGAGCACCGAACACTCGGACCCAACTGAACGGAACGAATTAAATCACTTTGTGTTCCACTTAGCTTGGATTCAAACTGAAGCAAACAAGACATCCTACCGCTTTGTCCTAATGCAAAAAAGATAAAGATCCTAGATGTCATAAAAACAGCTCGTGACGGAAATAAATCAAGCAATAAATCTGTAACTATAGGAAATATTATCAAACGCGAATTGTCGTTAACAGATACTTAAAAAGAGTAAATTTTACTCGATCCCTGAAGTATTCACAATGTTGATCTTTTGAACAGATGTACACTTTCACCTTTGGATGAAGAAGACCTGTTTATAAGAGCAAAGAAAGTTCTTACTGTGGCAGAGCGAATAGGCTGTAGGAAGTACCTGACCCCTCACGAACTTGTCAAGGTACTTGTGGATAGAACTCATGAAAGGATTGTCTTAGAAATTTCTTCAACTGTCTATTTAATGATTTATCTTAGTCACATAATAAATAACGATTCTTCATCATCTACGGGTATATTACAAACTTACACTGTAGCCAGCTCCCAGTTGGCCTGATAGCTCAGCTGGAAGAGCACTGCACCGGTATCGCAGAGGTCATGGATTCGAGTCCCGTTCAGGCCTGAATTTTAGACTTTGGTTTTATAGCTGCTTAAAAGGACACAGTCAGCTTTGGGACCGCGCTGACCTGGACACTAGTTTTCTCACTTTGAGAAAAGTTTACCCAACCTAAAATCAAAGTACATCTAGAATTCTGCTTCAATCTTCGCAGTTGTTTGCTTGATTTTCAATGGTTAACTGAAAATTCTGTTTTTGAGTGTGCTTTTGCTCATCCTATCATGTTGTTTTTATCATATTTGGTTAAAAACAGTCTGGGTCGTGTCTCTGTGATATGAAAATGAACTATGAAATGGTATCTAAAGCGCATGTGCGCCAGCTGGCTGTGTCCTTTTAAGCTGTGTGTAGGTAACTGCTATGATCAATCATTTCTTCATAACAATATTTTGTAATCGTTACTTGCCCCCGATCAGTTTAAAAAAACGGAGGAAAAACTATATGTAGTCGCTGGCTACAACGAAATTTCATTTTTTTTATCAGGGAAATCCACGGCTAAACCTAGCTTTCATGGCACACTTATTTCATACCATACCGGGGCTGGATTATAATGTTACAGATATGGATACTGTCAGGCTTAAAGAGGAACTCAACACCGCTCTTAGCAGGTACTGCGGACCTATAATTGGCAAGTTTGTATTGAAGGTAATTTTTCTCAACTAGCAATTGACTGTTTCTTTTAAGATGTCGATTTGCCGAAGAAGAGCGCAATGTATTGCTACAAGTGAGAAAAGAGATGTCAGATGAATTAAAAGAGGTTCGCAGGAAGCTAGAAGAGAGTCTGAGAGAGATGGAGATTCTCAAAAGAAAAGCTTTGAGACTGGAAGACGAAAACAAATACCTCGTACGTATCACGATTAATTAAAGGAACTTAGTTACAATATTTTGTTTTGTTTTTATTACGCGACAAATTACTTTTAAATTGAAGCAAAAACTCTGCAGATGCAACTTATCTGAGGCTATGTCCACACTAAGGCGGATAAATTTGAAAACCGGCAACTTTTTTTATCCGGATAGGCCTTCCGTCCACGCTAAGACGGCGTTTTTGGTGTCCGAAAACGGAACTTTTTTAAAAACGCTCTCCAAAGTGGATAAATTTGAAAACGCCGTCTAAGTGTGTTAGTGTGGACAGCGAAAACGGAACTTTTTGGAAACGCTGACGTCTCAAAATCTGGCCGAGACGACTGCCGAGTGAGTTTAGCCCGAACAGCTTCTTTGAGCACGTTGTACTGCGAAAATTCAGTCATGATTAACTGAAATTCGCTGTCAGTAATTTGGTTTTTGGGCAGCGAAACAGTTTGAAAACGATTAATGTGGACGGAGAACATTTTATCCGTTTTCGCTTCAAAAGTTGCGTTTTCAAATTTATCCGGCTTAGTGTGGACGTAGCCTGAGACCATGCCGTGTATTACTCCCTCGCCTATAAAGATTCAAAGCGGGATCTCGACAGTGTCTCTGATGGGAGGCAGCGAACCAAAACCACCTAAAAAAACCAGTCAATACTTTTGACCATGTGCGTTCTCTTTTATTACAATACTGCAAGGATTTATGGGAGTTACAATTCTGGGCCAAGAGGGATTATGGGTCACGATCCTCACACATGTTCTTTTGGCATGTGTTTGGATGATTGAGTTTTCATCTGACGCCAAGGATTCCTGGGTAAAAATCAAAAGTTTCCCCCACTAAACCGACCAGATTTTAATTTATTTCTTTATCATAGACTGGTTGCGAGGAGACGCTACGACTGTTAAAAGCAGAAAACACACTGCTTAGAAGTCAACTAGCTGACATGAAAGCGATGAAAACTGATTCTCAAGCGACGATACAAAATCAAGAGACAACAATAAACAATTTGAAGAAGGAGAAGGAGGTCTGTAGCTAGGAATTTGTACTCGTGAGATGCACTCGAGTGCAAAGTGACATTTTTATCTCGTTTAATGAGCAGATTTATCAGCAGATGAACGGCGAACACTGTCCGTTATTCATTCTGTATTGTTTGATGAAACTCATGATCCAGTTGTGCCTTTTTTTTTAGATACTGGAAAAAGAATACGCTGCGGAAGTTAATAAACTTGAAAACAAACTATCGGCAACTTCAAGAAAACAAACCACCATGGTTCTTCAAAAAGAGGCTATCACGCATGAGCGAGAAGTAAGTAATAAGGGTCTTAAAAAAATTTGATCTATTTTTAGATTTTTTTTGCCTTAACTCTTGTTGTTGATCAAATACCTTTTTGCTCTCTTCCTGTTTTGACCAAAGTGTTTTGTTTTATTGGTTGTAAACAGCTTTTAAAAAGGAAGCATGACAAATGTGAAGCGGAGCTCAGTCGACTTCAAACTCAGGTAGTCGAAACCTCTCTGATACATTGAGACCCACATCAAACGTAAAACTTCACAAGATACGAACTAAATTGCAATTTGATTTGAGTCCATCCAAACGGGTAAAGCTCGACCATTGGGTCAAACGTGGAACTTAAGAGTTAGATCGACTAACACGTTCTATCCGTCTTCTGCTTCACACGGATAGAACGTACCGGTCGACGTAAATGTGTTGGACGAATTCAGTAGAGTCAAACGTCTTAATTCGTTCAGGTTAGTTCGTCTCATGAGATCGAAGTTCGACGTGTGTGCTCTAATCTTCCATTATGAGAGTGGTCTATCGTATAATAGAGACTGGCGTCTGATCAGTTACCCTCTTAGATTCTCCTCCAACTATTAACCATTCTCGTCCCCAGAGGCCGCGCTTCTTTTGGTCAGCACCAAGAATAGTGACCTCTGGCCTTGTCCAATGACATTCTGGTTTTGAATGACTTTGTAAACACAATAGATTGAGACCAGCCAATCAGATTTGTCAGACTTGACTCTGAGCATGCGCAGAGTGACGGGAAGTCCGTGAACGGCGAACTTCCGGTGTTGGACCTGGCCAGAGGTCTCGATTCTTGGTGCTGACCAAAAGGAGCGCGGCCTCTCGGACGAGAATGACTATTAACTGCAAAGATACATGCTTCTAATTAACATATAATGTCACTTCAAGGAGCATTTTAATATGGCTTCGTTATATTTGGCAGGTTGACCGCCGCCAGCGGCACGTGCAACAACTTCGTCAACTTTTCAAATATTTTGCTACAGACAAGCGGCTTGCCGAAACACTTTATGGGGTAAGTTAACTTCCATTGACCAACGCACTAAATGATTGATTGGCTGACTGGCTGACTGGCTGACTGGCTGACTGGCTGACTGGCTGA
>JAEMPF020006603.1:991-8491 GCA_022496165.2 Catalaphyllia jardinei
TTCGAGCCAGGATTCGAGCCAGGATTCGAGCCAGGATTTGAGCCAGGGTCCGAGCCAGAATTCGAGCCAGGACCCGAGCCAGGATTGGAGCCAGGATCCGAACCAGGATTCAAGCCAGGATTCAAGCCAGAATCCGAGCCAGAATCCGAGCCAGAATCCGAGCCAGGATCCGAGCCAGGATCCGAGCCAGGATCCGAGCCAGGATCCGAGCCAGGATCCGAGCCAGAATCCAAGCCAGGATCCGAGCCAGGATCCGAGCCAGGATCCGAGCCAGGATTCAAGCCAGGATACGATTCAAGCCAGGATTCAAGCCAGGATTCAAGCCAGGGTTCAAGCCAGGGTTCAAGCCAGGGTCCGAGCCAGGATTCGAGCTACAATGAGCTTTCTCCGCCATTTTGAACTTGACATGTCACATAACTAGGTTTCCTTGTTTGTGTTTCCCTTTTTTTAAGGTACAGCAAACTTTATTTCGCAAGGGTGGCAACGAGGCTGATATTCAGAGGGACCCTGGACTAAAAATGTAATAACTTAAAATACAAGTCACAAGTCATCGTCTCAAGTCATGCAGAGTAATGCGTAGGAAGCGAAGTCTTGATTTTTTTAGCACCTAAGTTTGTATTTATTCGAGTCGAGACTTCTGTCTTTTATGCCCGTTGTTCGTTCCAAGATCTTTAATCGTTAATCTTTAATAAATATACTCCTAAAACAGGATAACTATACTAGGAGTCTTAAAACAAAAGATAAATATATAGATAATTATAAAATATATGTACATATGAACATGCAATAAAATTAGCCATTAGAATTCACAAATTGAAATAATACAAAAATCGATGTAACATTTAACACTTAATGACTGGTCCCAAGGGGAACAGTGAATTTTGTTTCCCGAGAATCACAATGTTTCCCGAGACGAAGTCGAGGGAAACATTGAGATTCAAGGGAAACGAAATTCACTGTTTTCCCAAGGGACCAGTCATTAAGTGATTTGTTATATAGCAAAACAAAGCAAAAGCAAACTTTGAAAAACTCGCCGAGATTCCAGCGACAACATCAGGCCACCTCTGATCACGTGCAACAGCGGTCAACATTTCGCAGATAACAGTGAACTGTTTCCCGTTTGACGTCATAGTTCTCGCAATGTTGCCCGCTCATGGCATTTTGCGGGAAACAGTTTCATTGTTAGACGTCATGTGACCATGAACTATCCAATGAATGGGCGCGCTGTAGAGGGAAAAACGCCAGCTATATAACAAGTCCGCTTATTACAATGGGGTTAAGGTCTTTGTTGAAATATAACAGTAACAATAACCATTATTGTTACATAGCTGGCGTTTTTACCGCTATAGCGCGCCCATTCATTGGCTAGTACATGGTCACATGACGTCTAACAATGAAACTGTTTCCCGCCAAATGCCGCGAGCGGGCAACATTGCGAAAACTATGACGTCAAACGGGTAACAGTTGTTGTTAACATGTTGACCGCTGTTGCACGTAATCAGAGGTGGCCCGATGTTGTCGCTGGAATCTCAGCGCATTTTTCAAAATTTGCTTTGGTTTTTGCTATATAACAAATCACTTAATGACTGATCCCTTGGGGAACAGCGAATTTTTTTCCCTCAAATCTCAATGTTTCCCTCGACTTCGTCTCGGGAAACATTGCGATTCTTGGGAAACAAAATTCGCTGTTCCCCTCGGGACCAGTCATTAAGTGTTAACTATTGACAATTCAGTAATTCTGAAGGCAATATTAGTCAAGTGTTATGAACACACAATTCTCTAATATAACATGCCTGCTCGTTACTACTTGAGTGATGTGATTTCTTAAATAAGAACAGTAACATCCATCACCATTACAGGCTGTAGGTATTTCTATGAACTCAATTCTAGAACAATTAACTTAATAACTGTAACAACCAAAGTGGCACATTCACTTTGACTTAACAAATTAGTCACAAAGAAAGGCCTGAGTGAGTAAAAATATTCAAAAATATGCAAAAACTCAGTTAAACAACTAGTCCAATTTTCTGAAAAAGAAAAATTTTTTGATAGTCTGAAAGCATAAGCTCTGGAGGAAGTTGGACTAACGAAGGCTTGAAATAAGGATGCCGAGATTTTAGGCACTGAAGCTCACAATGGTAATATCTGTTCTGCTCAGGTGTGACTTGCTGGGTTCCATCTGGTCCTCAACTTAATTATGTCAACACTCTCTAGGGGGCGAAAGTTGCGCTGCTATACAGACGTTATTTTGAAAAGGAAGCAAGTTTTAATATTTGTCAGAGATCCTGCCTTCGGCTCTACCTGAACTTCTATGAGTGTGAGATGTTGATTGAGAGGGAACTTTGCTTAATATATTTCACTGTTTTTTTTTTTAATAACCGTCAACAACCTGCTCCAAATTATTTTAATCAGTTCTTCACACCAAAGGAATTAAATAACCGTAAAATTATCGATGGGATACAATCAACTTGGAGCTACCTTCTTGACCGAAAATTGGATTTACCGCTAAACAGTTTAAAAACGAAGGCCACTGCATTTTAATTTTGCAAACGGGCGACCGATGTCGCTGTTGTCAAGTTGTTTATAAAGATTTACACTGGAAGAGAATCGAATGACTGCCAAACTTTCAAGCTAGTCTCTGCCAAACACTGGACCTAATATCAAACTCTAAACGAATGCATCAATGCCTCCGTAATCATTTTGCCGATCGAAAAATATAAGCTGCTTAATCAGCCATATTCAGCGCGCAGACTTTCTTGGCAAATTCTTCGTAGATTTTTTTCGCTGCAAGAGAAGGGAATCACCGTCAAACTGTCGATGGGAATAATAAATCAAATCCAAAACTACCTTTGAAGGCGAACATACGACGTATTTGACTCTAAACGAAAGAGTAAATACCTTCGTTGTGATTTCGCCAAATGAAAACTAAATTAAATTCACCGCGCGGTCCATTTATTGTTGTGGTCGTCATTTCGAAGTTCTTTGCCAAATGTTTTCACTGCCACAAATTCCAAAGACCGTCCAACTATCGATGGGAAAAATTCAGCCAAATGTGGAGCTAACCGTCTAGCCGAGCATTGAACGCAATGAATTCCAACATCGAATCTGACAATGACTTCGATGTGAGTTTTGCCAATTTACAAATTCCACTCCCTACTGGGCTGAGTAGGTGAGTTCAGTGGAGACAAATTAGTAGAGATGGTACCCTGGGAACGAGGTGGAAATTGTTCACAGTTGGATAAACACAACAGCAAAGAAAACAATCACCTTCCAAGAGACAAGTCTAGATGTAACGCGCCTCCTGATTGGCTAAAAATTACAATGGCTCGAATAGTTCCGTCCTTGCAATTGGCTTAAACTGAGCTATTGTTACATCTTACACCTTACACTTACCCTTTCAAAGGCCGATCGAGAATTTTTTTCACATAATAAGTCATTCTTCGCGCGGCACTATTCTCT
Organism: Catalaphyllia jardinei; assembly: GCA_022496165.2. NCBI lineage: Eukaryota > Metazoa > Cnidaria > Anthozoa > Scleractinia > Caryophylliidae > Catalaphyllia > Catalaphyllia jardinei. Next base: position 4,451 of record JAEMPF020006603.1, read on the forward strand.
GCCGCCTCGCCAGCCGAGCGTCTTTGCTCGGCTGCTGGCTCGTTGGCAATTAACTATGGTCAAGACAAATGGTTCAGTGTTTCAGTATCAAACTAGAACGACAGAGGTTTGATATTGATATTTTTTTCCAGAATGCGCTTCGTCAGAGTATTAAGTAAAGAACTGATCATCTGATAGAATGAGTTAAAGGAGCACTGTCACCGGAGTTTTGCTGTTTTAAGCTTCATTCTGCTGAAATCTTTACCTGGTACCTTTTACACGTTCCCAAAATGCTCAAATGGACAAAAAGAAACATATCGAACAAATGGTGGCTCAGAGAGAAAAACCATAATGAATTTCTGGCGATGTTTTTAAGGAATGGCTCTAGAGTTTGAAAAAACTGGCCAGTTTTTTCAAATTTAAATCCATTTCCATCCTTGCCATGCTAAGTGCTAGGAAGCAATAAATGGTTTCGGTGTAGTGATAAAGTCCTAGATAACAAAACTGCATCATTATTTTTGGGTTTCCATTTATGCAGGAACAAAGTTCGGCATTGTGAAATGACGCTAAAATACCATGACAGTTGTAAAGATGTCTTGGGCAGGACAATAATTGCTAATGATTATGCTTTAATCTTCGAGAGCTATCGTGCGGGAAGCCGCCACGAGTGAGTGTGTTGCAATCGCCGAGACATCACGTTACAGGGAGAGAGTCACATTACATTACTATGTTTACGCTCAGTCACGAACGGGGAATCTCGTTACATCTTTCCCCTTACAGAACAAAACAAATAAAAGATAAAATGCTAAGAACTACGGTGCTGCCTTTTGTGTACAGTCCCACTGTTGGGCTACCTGGGCACATATCCACATTTGGTAAGATAGTCAAACTTATTTTTTTGTCATTACATATTCCTTGTGCCAAACCGGTATTCGGCGGATACGGCTAGACCCCCTGAGATCAGTGTTTTCTTCATGGTCAGTGACGGGTGCCTCACTACTAGGGTCAGGGGGTATAGGCGGGTTGTCCTCGGGGGTTGTTGGGAAAGCCTGGTCAGCTTCGGGATGCACAGCGATAGGCGGTTCACGGAAAACTCTGCTGAGGAGAACTGAGCTCCATTGTCGGTCACAAGAACCTCTGGAATGCCAAACCTGGCGAAGACTGCTTTGAGCTCCTTTATGATTGACCTTGAGGTGATCGAGGTAATGCGTGCAACCTCTATGTAGTTGCTATAATAGTCTGATATGACTAGAAGGGTACGCCCGTCCAGGTCACAGAGGTCAACAGCCACTTTGGACCAGGGCCTTGCTGCAAAGTCATGCTGTTGGATTGGTTCCTTGCTCTGCTCACTGCGGTGCGCCATGCAGACATCACACTTGGCGATATATTCCTTCAGCTCCGTTGTCATCCGCGGCCAGTAGAGACTGTCGCGTGTTCGCCGGATGCAGGCCTCTACACCGATATGGGATGCGTGGGTTGCTGCCATTAGTTCCTTGCGGAGTGAGACTGGTACGACCAGCTGTTGCCCTTTAAAAACCAGTTTGCCCTCAAGGGTGAGCGCATCTCGTATGTTAAAATAGGGATAGAGGCACTGGGCGACATCGGCTCTGTTCAAAGGCCAGCCACGCTGTATAACCGATCGCAGTTCCTGGAATACTGGATCATCCGCTGAAGCATTCTCAATCTGATGCCATCGGGCATCACTGACAGGAAGTGAAGCTTTATGGCCTATCTCCTCCAGCTCGTGCACAAGGGCCGACACATGCGCTTTAGGCAGGAAGGCTCTACTGAGGGTGTCCGCTAGAAGCATTTCCTTGCCTTTCTTATATCTTATCTCTAAGTTGTATCTTTGAAGGCGAAGGAGCATTCGCTGAAGGCGTTGTGGTGCTGAGTTGAGTGCTTTGCGGACAATGACCTCCAAGGGCTTGTGATCTGTTTCGACTGTGACCACATCCCGGCCGTAAATAATAATAATAAATAATAATAATATACGTAATTGGCCACTCCCCGTCGGGGCTTTTCAGGACCAATGCAAACAGACAATGACAAATTAATATTCAAATAAACATAACCAGGTTAAGAATCCCAACTGGCGGGAGGCAGACCAGTTGGCTATTTACAAGCGTAACCGAGAAGTTGAACTCGGGGCTTCCGAGAACAACATCAGCAAACGGTCAGAACGGGATTTGAACCCGCGACCTACGGATTTCAAATCCACCGCTCTAACCACTCGGCCACGCTGCAGTAAATGTATGTATCAAATTTCACTCGGCCACCCTCAGTAAATGTATGTATCAAATTTTTCGCACGCGAAAACAATAGCTAACAGTTCTTTCTCAATCTGCGCGTAACGCGTCTCCGGTGGAGTGAGGACTCTGGAGGCGTAGGCTACGGGCTGCCCATTCTGCAATAGTGCGGCTCCTAGACCCGACTTTGATGCATCACTTTGAAGTGTTACTTCGTCGCTGAGGTTGTGGTAACGCTGGACCGGGGTGCAAGTGATTACTTCCTTCAGTTGGCTAAGGGCTGTGATCTGGGCATCTTCCCAGCACCATTCGACATCCTGCTGTGTCAGCTCTCGTAGGGGTTTCGTCATATCAGACAGATTGGGAAGGAATTTACTGAGGTATTGCACCATGCCTAGTAACCTCTGCACTCCTGCCTTGTCTGTAGGGGCGGGCATGTCGCGGATAGCCTTAACCTTGTCTGGGTCCACTCGCAAGCCATCACCGGTCGCCACGTGTCGAATAAACGACACTTCCGTTTGTTTAACTGTGAGCTTTTCAATGTTAAGTTTAAGTCCGCGATCCTGGCACAGCTGAAGGAACCCCATCAGGTTCTGGTGATGGTCTCGCGTTGCTTGCTCTAGTGTTTCTCCGTAACCAACAACCACAAAGTCGTTGGCCACCACTTCAACGTCCGGCATCCCTTCAATCAACTCGTGCATCCTGCGCTGAAATATCTCAGGGGCTGACCGGATCCCAAAGGGCATGCGCTTCCACCGGTAGCGACCAAACGGCGTGTTAAATGTAGTTAGATATGATGAGCTGTCATCTAGTTTGATGTGCCGGAAACCGTTTCTGACATCAAGTTTCGTGAACACCTTGGCTCCGTGCAAGCGGGTTGCTACGTCCTCTATCGTCGGAAGTGGGTAGTGCTCTCTCTGAATCGCTTGGTTCAGGTCCTTGGGATCCAAACATAGCCTTATTCTCCCATCCTTCTTGGGAACAACCACGAGGGAACTTACCCATGGTGTTGGTGTTGTTATAGGGGCAATGATGTCCTATTCCACCATACGGCGTAACTCGGCTTTGAGCTGTTCTCGTACTGCAACAGGTGCGCGGCGGGGTGGATGCTGGACAGGACTCACTGTGGGGTCAATCTTGATATGATATTCGCCTTCTAATTGCCCGACCTCTTCTGCAAAAACTTCTGGGAAGTGTTTTAGAAGACTTTCTTTCGACAAGTTCTCGTTTGGATTATCCGTCACTGAGTAAACTGCAGCATTCCCGGTTGTTGGTTTGTTGATAGCGTCATTATCGGTGTATTGAACAATGTTCATGCCAATACATGCCTTTTGCCCTAGGATGGGGCGAATGTCCTTGTGGTCAACCTACTTGCAATCTAATAAGCACTTAAAACTGTCACGCCACACTCGCAGGGTGACTTGTCCAACGACGGGAAGTTGGGAACCGCCATAGGCCGAGATCGTTGAGTTTGAGGGCTTGACCTCTTTTAAATCGGGATCATTAGCAGCTTTCTTGTACAGCTGTACTGGAATGATGTTGCACTGTGCACCAGTGTCTGGCTGAAAGCACAAGTAATTCCCAGATGAAAGTCGTAGTTGTCACGAGTTGTTCGTCATCGAGCGTGACAGCTGCAATGTCGCTAACCACGTATATTTTATCTGAATCGTCGCTAAGGCCGATCTCTTGATCAACAGCCTTGACGCTCTGAGTCGCGTAAGGACCCCGAAAGGCTGCGAAATGATTACGTCTACCACAGTTATCGCATGTTTTCCCGCGAGCAAAGCAGTTATTCGGATCATGTGTCCGCCCACAA
>JAEMPF020006603.1:13491-17517 GCA_022496165.2 Catalaphyllia jardinei
ATAAAGCATAGTTGCATGTGATCTCACTTAAATGGTGTCGTGCGATAGATCAGTCAGTTTGCACGCTCCGAGTTGGCTTAAATTCTTGAATAACAAGACGATCTTTTAAATCGTGTAACCGCGCTTCAGAATTAACTTGTTTCAGTCTTAGCACTATGTGTGGAACAGGCAGCCTAAGCTGTCGTTGTGAGGAATTAGTATGCGAACCTTCAGCTCGCGAAACGTGACATTTAATCTCTATGCGAACGTTCACCTCGTGGAACGTGACATTAGTTACCACCGACATCTACTGTTACACAAACTGTCATCGCCAGTTGTGAAATCTACACTTACGTAATGGTCTTTATCTGGAAACTCGCTTGGGAAATGCCCATGAATGATAGAAAAGGAAACGACTATCACGCTCAGTTCATAACACTGTTGATAAACAGCTTTCTTCCTTAAAAGTCAAAATATATTTTTTGTGCTATGAGTAAAGGACAAGCAAAGTAGTCAAGGTAGTTGCACAATCCGAAGTTTACGCTATTCGCGGCTAATTTTAGAACGCTTAGGGTTTTTCCCCTGCAACTTCTGACAAGTTCTTGTTTACCTCAGCCAATGCTAAATTTTCCTTCAAATCTCTTCACTCGCTTCGGTGAGCCCATAAATTCACTTGAATTGCCTAATCCCACAAGAAATATTCGCAAATATTTAAATAAATAAATTAATGACCAATACTTCTGGTCAAATAAACTTGCAAAGTAAGCAGGATATTATTTGTCACGTAGCGAAAGTGAAACCTGCAACGTCGGCACATTATGTGGCGGAAGTAATACCTTTTTTAGCGTATGTAATATTCCCTTCGAATCCAACGCTTCGATAAAGCCAGAAAAAATATATTTCACACACAGTGAAGAAAAAGTAATCACCTTCACGTTTGTTGTCTGCAAGCAGTCCTTGTTGATTCACTGATGACTATAGACACGCAATCAATTGATCAATCTGTAGCAACTGACAACGACTACACATGAGCTGTTTACCCCTTAAAGCGGATTGCACCATAAGCGCTAGCTGTTGCGAAATCTTTGATGACGTAATAGTCTTAATCTGGAACTTTTTCTAGGATATGTCTGGGCATGAACGATACGAACAATTCGATAGCAAGGCTATAAACAACAGCTCTCTCCTCAAAGTTACGATTAAATTTGGTCGGTTTTCTTTACGAGTAAGGAGCTAGCAAAGTAGTCACGCAAGTCACATAATTCAAGAGTTACGCTGTCCACGGCTATTTTTAGTACGGTGGCTATTTCCTACCAATGACGTAATCCTTGCACGTTTTGACACATTCGTTTGCTTCGAATCGAGCGCTTCGATAAAAACAAAAGAAAATATATTTCAGACAATAAATAAAACAATATGTGTAACATTTTCGTGTATTAATGTTTCACCCAAACTTTTGGCGAATAAACATTGCAGGTTGTGTGATTTAAAGTCTTGACCAAGATTTGGCCGAGCGGAGTCCTGGTCTGGTCAACGACAAAACTAAAAAAAATAAACCGCTAGCAGAGCTAGAACCGCGCACGCCTACGGCCGCGCGGTTAATAAAGGAAGCTCCATAATTATAGGAACAGGATCACATGCATGCATAGAAATAGAAACCCATGCAACTCTTTACTAATGGTAAAAATGGCAAGCGGCATGCATTGCGGGCGCGTGCGCCAAACGACGACGACGACGCCGACGACGACGACGACGCCGCCGCCGACGACGACGACGACGACGCACAACATGGCTATTACCAAGTCATGCAGTCTTGGATTACAGCATATATCTTTGATATTAGACATCCATATTAACAAACGATATCGGAGGTTGATCTAAGGTTTTTAATATAGGATTGCACCAAAGCAAAAAAGAAAATAAATAATTAACAGGAAATAATTTATAGCGAAAGAAAGCGGGCCATCTGCCGTTGGGGAAGGAGGCGAAACAGTACTGAACAATGCCGTGAATTATAGCGAGCCAGGGGCTACAGAAAGGAGATGAAGTAATACCGAACACTGCCATGAAGTAAAACTTACGAGGGCTACAGGAAAGCAGGCGAGATACCCGACAACTCAGAAGATCGACCACAGACTTTCTCAAGTTTAAGTTAAAAAGGTTGCATGATCAGGTGATCCCAAGAGAAATCAAACGTGTCTGTGTGTTTCGTGCAAAACAGCGGGAAAAATGTGGTTGATTCCTTGATCCAAAAATATTACTTCAGTTCAGTCTTCTCAACATTGGCTGCAAGTTTCTGCCTGACACAAGATTTCCACTGGCCGAAGTGAATTGCCGATTTGTGGTAAGTGACGTTAATTAACTTGTTGTGGCGTTCGCTAAGAAAATTATGAAGGTGCCTCGGTGAGATGAGCTTATTTTCAATAGGAATTCTTTTTTAAGTCTTCCTTATTTGAAGCCACGCTGTGAGACATTTTATAATTTATGAATTTCGATCATCTCTGAGCGCTCTACGCGACCACCCGAGTCGCTTTGTGGATCAGGTTGGTGTATATAGTTGTAGATGTAAACAAATTGAGCTTAGTTTTCCGACGATTTTCGTAGTCAACTAATGTCACCTAACGTCCAAAACTAAGCTTAACCAAAACTGTATGTGTTAAGACTGCCTGGCGAGTTTTTAGTTTCTCTGTGTTATTTGGCACTGCCGCTTAGAAGCTAAAATTTCTCAACAAACCATTTCCAGGTTTAATCCGAAGAAGCGAACAGCTGAGGATCTGCTAATGTGGATATTTGAATATTGTGATTACATGGATATTTACTCGTTTTGTTAGTTTAATTTACTCGGGTTGGCGAAATTCTAGAGTGAATTTGCAGGTTAATTTGTTTGAAGACTGGTCGCCGATAAAATTATTGCAAAGTTAAATTAAGCTGTCAGCAAAAATACACACCTGCCTGTAGTATTATCCACGCTCACACGTGAATAATTATTAAACTTTAACACTGCAAGCTTAAACGAATTTTCTTTCATCCTTTCTTTCTTCGGTCATTCTTCATTGAGAAGGGATTTGCTGTTTGATCTTGTGATGTGCATAATTTGTAGTGATATGCATATTGCAAATAATTTAGATTTCCTCAGTTTAATTTGTTGTTGGCCAATTAGTTCGGTTTGGTGAAAAGCTTATAGCCGAAATGTCGACTAGATGATTATGCATGTAAACCCTGTCTGCAAATAAATCTCGAGTTTGATTTGGCTTTTCATTTAAGTGCCACTGCTTTTGGTTGGGGGTACATGGCCCCTATTTTCCTAATTAGATATTAAATTTCCCCATCGTGGTATTTAAACTTATATACAAATATCCCAAGAAAGTATAAGAATCAAGTACTAATTAAAAAGAAATTGCAAAGAGCTTTTCTCAGTAATTAATAGAGTGTAAATGACATTTGGAAAAAAATCAGAGCATAGAAGTCCTTGCCCTGACCATTGCTTGGTATTGGTAGAAATTTTACGTGCATGTACAAACCACTGCTCTCTCCACTCTCTCGTCTCTCTCTCAGTCTCTCTCTCATCTCTCTTCGCACTATTTTTTCTATTAACTAACATATTACTGATTATCACTGACTGTTTTCTTTGTTGTTCTTTACTTTTTTGCTAGTCAAAGAAAGTTTCAGTTTCTTCTTGGGTGTTTCCTTTGTCCTATCTGGTACCAATTCATTTGTGATATAACTTGGTGAATTCTCTTTTCTCCTAAAATTTTATCTTGTCAGGGTAGTAAAATGCACTCAGAGTGTTCAATCATCGTTTTGATTTACTAACATTATTTTTAGTCACTTAACATTAATTTCGGGAAAAATACAATATAGTTTATTCATGTTTTCTTTTGCTTTTGTTGTAGGACCATTTAGCAGGCCTTTAATTGGCCTGTAGGCATTACAAGAGAATAATTTTCAAGTAGAGAATTAGATTCTTTTTAGGGGTAAGTATTTTTAAATAAATTAAATAAGGGCCAAGTCGCACTAGAGGGCAATTTCAGATTTGTCCAGGACAAA
>JAEMPF020006603.1:22517-34256 GCA_022496165.2 Catalaphyllia jardinei
GGCTTCATAGCTCAGTTGGTAGAGCATCGCACCGGTATCGCGGAGGTCATGGGTTCGAATCCCGTTGAAGCCCTGATTTTTTTCAGGCTTCTTCTTTCCAATTGCTTAAATTGGAAAATTTACTGCGAGGATCATACTTCACTCGCTTCTATAACCGCAGTTCAAATATGAATTATTTCATATACACTTTCAATGTACAGTGTACTTATTAATAATTAAATTATGCTGTTTTCAGTTGACCAATGCTGTACATTATTGTAATGTGATGTTGAATTGAAGCACCCCGAAGTTTACAAACATGCTCAGTGTCAACTTGTCAAATGTATGAACTGGCCAGACAGTCTAGATTACAAAATTTTGTGAATGTTGTCATTATCAGGTAAGACATTTCTTGAAGCATATTTTGTAATTAATGATTACTCAGATATTGTTTCTTCAAGAGAAGATTTGTACCCCACATGGAGGTTTTTTCTTCAGAGCCCCCTATAGTCCTGATACTTTGGAATTTCTATAGGCTGGCCATGAATGGGTGTTGGGTGCAAATATCTTGTGGAGCTGCACATTCAGATTTAGTAAGCAAAAACATTAGCCTTGATCCTGACAAAGTCTGATTGAAGTGATATACAGTCTGGATGGCCCTTTGATTGAGATTGTTGTAGTGCAATGTTCCAGTTTCTTGTTTAAAGCAAATTGCATTTGCTCTTGAAAGCAATCAGTTGCCAAGTTCATAAGATTTGTTTTGCATCTCAGGGCAGAACCTAGCTGCCACTGTACAAAGTTTGGGTACTATCCCAACCCCTACCTGTATAGCATTTGATTCACTACTGACACTGAGTAAACAACTAACAGTGAAGGATACTATGTATCAGTGATAGGAATTTGATCTGATGGTGTGAAAAGGTTGTAATAAAATAAAATTGTAATTGATATGTCTTTAAATGAATAACAAAGATGTAGCAGGTATAGTACGATTTCATGGCTGTTCAAGGCTGTGCTCTATAGCAGTGCCCGGTTGCCTCAAGAGGACAGGTTTTGATCTTTGGCAACAACAAAAACAATCCCAGTTCCCCAGCCTTGTCACCTCCTTTTTTAGATTTAACTTAGAGGTAAAAACAGTCATCTATTGTTTTTAATTCCTTGTGTTGTGTTGAGAAGTTCTCAAAGCAAAATGGTTCACTCCAGAGTGTTTGAATCCATTTGTGAATTCGAAGTGAAAACATTGGTCGTTCAACGGTTCGTATCATGCATATGTTTAACACTGGCCTGCAGTGATACTGGGTCAAAAAAAGGTTCTTAATTCTTGTGACTTAACGTATAATGTGCATAAAAAGTCCCTAGTTGAAGGAGAATGTAAACTAAATAATCAGAAGTGCAGAGGGCAAAGAGGGAAAAAGGACTGATTTCTTAATATATATATTAGCCATTTTAACTAAAAAAAGTTGCCAGTTTGTCATTCTTTGTAGACGTTTGACAACAGTATGCCAAACAATTGAATGGAACCTTTTATCCTTGGCATCTGTAATAAATGCTCTAGAATTTACAGTGCAAGACATTTATTTGAGGGTCAATCAGTTATCATATATTAATTAATGTTATGAGATAATTATAATTAATTAATCAATTTTTTTTTGTTCTTGCTACTGAGCTAATGACTTATGGACACCCTAGCCTACAAGGTTGGGTGCCCAAAGGGCTACCTAGCATTTTTTCTTAGAGTACAACCTTGACTGTTACTGCCAGTCAATATATGAACAGTGTACACATGGGCAGCCTGGATTAAAACATCTGAAAGATCTTCATAGCAATCATGGCCAGGTGAGATATTTCTAAAGAATATGAATTTATGATTGCTTATAGGCACTGGTATTTATTGTAAACAATATCTTACAGAGTGTATTTTTCTTGTGTACTGATTGTTGTAGAACACAGAGACCACTCAGTGTTATGACAGAGAAATATGGAAAGCCATAGTGGACAAAAGTGGTCGAGCTCCAGTTTTTAGGATAACAAGCTCAGATGTCATTCCATCAAGCGAGATGCAAATCCACCATTTCAGAACTGATATTCATTTTTTTGAGATTTGTTGCCTTGGGTCGAGAACTGTTTTGGCCGATCGAGAAATGTTTTCAGCGGTCGTGAATTTTTTGGGCCGGCCGGGAATTTTTTTTACTGGTGGAGAATTTTTCTGCTGGTGAAGAACATTTTTTGCCAGTCCAGAATTTTTTGGGCCAGTAGAGAATTTTTTCACTGATTGAAAATTTTTTGGCCGGCCGAGAATTTTTTCATTGGTCAAGAATGTTTTTGCCCGGTCAAGAATTTTTTCACCGGTCGAGAATTTTTTTACTAGTCAAGAATTTTTTTGGCCAGTCAAGAATTTTTCTCACTGGTCGAGAATATTTTTACTAGTTGATAATTTTTTGGCTGATCGGGAATTATTTTACCAGTTGAGAATATTTGTTTTGACAAGATAATCTAATCGGTGAGTGTCACTGGCCGCCTGTAAATTGTCACGGGTCTGAAATAACAGTAACAGTAACAACAGCTATAAAAATATTTTAAGTTAAAAACTAGCGAAAAAATTGCATGGCGTTTTGTTCTTGCTGAGATCATTTTCAAGTTTAAAAAAGTGAATAGAAATAAAATCACACGCGAGAATATGAAAAGCGATAAATATATGGAAATATGTACTAAGCATTACAAAAGGTAAGTGATAAAAAGTAAAATACAAGAGGCTAGATAACGCTAGATAACAAAAGGTTTTACAAAAGAGTTTATAAAATACTTTGCATGGATGGAGCCAGATTGTGTGTTCAAAACTGGCTTTAGCTTTTTGTATAAAAAGTATTCTATTGTTATCTAGCCTTTTGTATTTTAGTTTTTATCACCTACCTTTTGTACCTGAAAATTGTCAAAAAATTCTCGACCCGTAAAAAAAATTTCCAACCGGTGGAAAAAATTCTCCACCAGTGAAAAAATTCACGACGGGTGAAAAAATTCTCGACCGGAAAAAGAAATTCTCAACAAGTGAAAAAATTCTCGACCTGGAAAAAATGCTTGACTGGTAAAAAAAATTCTCGACCCACTAGAACAAATCTCGAAAAATCAATATCATTTTTCAAAGGGTGGATTTGCATCTCACTTAATGGAATGGCATCTGGGCTTGTTATCCTAAAAACTGGATCTTAAAAATAATCTCGACCACTTTTGTCCTCTATGGCTTTCCATAGTGAATGTAATGTGTGAAAGGGCGCTTTCCATTCGACCAAAAATTCCGGAATGAAATTTCGGGTATTCCATGTGACGAATGGAACAGTATTTTCTGGTTGCTTGAACCAAACCGTCCCAGGCCATCACGTTCCAATTTTCGCGCAAAAATACGAAATAAACAGGGGAATCAAAAAATGGTGGACTCTTTGCCTCTTTTACTTGCTTTAGAGTTGAAGTTGGAATAAGCGAAGTACTGGACGAGGACGACGACATAACGTTGTTCTGTGTAGGTAGCTCCTACATGCGTAGGAATTTAAACCGAGTCTGCGACTACTTTGAGGATACGATACCTCTCTATTTTCCTGATGAGTTTAAGGGTCACTTCAGAATGACGAGAGAAACTTGCGAGCTGTTCACTCGCGCCGCCGTCCCCACAGGAAGGATACCACTTGGGAACGGATCTGGGCGTGCTGCCATCCCACCCCCAAAACAAGTTTTAGCTTTTCTCTGGTGTATGGCTAACCAAGGGCCTGCTCGAGCAGTGGCAGATAGGTTCGACATTACACTGAGTAGCGTGGACCGGGTTCTGAAGCGGGTATCGCAAGCGGCAATTGATCTTTCAGGTCAATTTATCCGATGGCCTAATGGTGAGTTTCTTTAGTCAGTCACAGAGCAAAACAAGTAAAAGATAAATTTGCAGACCAGTTACTTTGACAATCGTTTTACAGCAAATGAAAAGCTCGCCATACAAACCAGCTTCGAAGACGAAAGGGGATTCCCTGGCGTCATTGGTTTGATGGACGGTACTCACATCCGGATCCAGGCCCTAGAAGATGACCCAGATGCATATATAAACAGAAAAAAGTTATTCTCGTTGAATGTGCAGGTAACAGAAAAGCAAGTGTTCATAAATATAATTTAATTGAAATTGATAATACAGTGAATTCCTCTCATAGGGCCGTTTATTTACTTCCTCAGCTTGTTTGCGATAACAATATGGTCTTCACTGATGTTCTGGCTGGATGGCCTGGAACAGTCCATGACTCCAGGGTGCTTCGTAATTCTTCTTCCACACGGCAGTAAATAAGTTTCCTGGAGATACTCATCTATTTGGAGATGGAGGATATCCATTATTAAGGTATGCATCAGTATGTCCCTAATGTATTATATATTAGAGGGCCTCCTTTTTATAACGTATTTTAATGAATTTTTACTCTTTTAGTTTCTTGATTTTAATCAATATTTTTGTTCTTTTGTATTGTATATTAGAGGGCCACTGGTTTTTCAGTTTGTTACTGTCATGTGTCTACCCTCGTTAAATAAAGGTGATTATTATGATTATGATTATGATTATTATGATTATTATTGATTATTATTATCATTATTATTATTATTATTGTTGTTATTATTATCAGTAAAAACCACTGCCAACTTACCAGACCTACTAATTTAGCTCTCTCCACTCCCTACTTAACTGTTTTTGGAGTATATTCAATAGCCTAAAGCACGAGTGTTGTTTTTAGATGGCTCATGACTCCTTACAGGGATAACGGTCATTTGACTCGACAACAGAGAAGGTTCAATACAGTCCTTTCATCACTAAGGCAGAAAGTTGAAAGAGCAATTGCACTTTTGAAAGGGGGATGGAAGAAACTCCTTTTCATGGATCATATGGATCTACAACTGACAGTAAATCTGATAATATCGGCTTGTGTACTTCACAATTTTTGCATTATCCATGATGATTTTTATGATGGCTATATTGATGATGATTGCTTTGGTGATTATGATCCTCATGACAATGAGCACCAACCAGATGAAAGAGCTGAATAAAAAAAGGACCCATCTGATGAACACTATTTGTACATAATTAACAGTAGTTTAATACCTTAATAGAGGAATATAACGAAGCATGTTAATAACGCGAACAAAATTTACGCGTCATAAAATTTACGCGAATTTTCCAAAAGTTATGTTTACATACATTTAATTAACGCGAATTTCCGTGCGGTATGTTGCATATTAAGACGTAAATTTAATATTTTTCGCACCCGTTTCGTTAGAAAACAACAACGTCCAACAACAAAATTTACTCTTTATTTCCGGCAAAAAACATAAGATACTAAGGCATGAATGGATCCAGGGTTGGAATGCGCAAGAAAGTTGAAGAAGTGAGTTATACACTCGGAGAAGACGATCGCTACACTGATGAATCTAAGGACATTTTGAACTTAATATTAAATGATGATGCATCAACCGACTCTGACGGAGACGTAGAGGAATTGTAACTTTGCTTATAATAAAGGTGTCTAAATAACGATGCTTTCAATTAACGTCATTTTAATTAGCAATAAGGTAAATTTTCGAAATTCGCGGTAATTACATGCATTGTTAATTTCCTTTAATAAGGTAACTAAAGCAGAATAATAAGTGAGATTTACACATTTGAATGTGTAAGATTTTTTCAGGGCTGGGGAAGGCTCAAATAGGGAACGGACGATTATAAATAAAATCATTACACAAAACTGCAAAGAAAAATGTCCAGATGCAGTAGAATAGTGACAACTTAAAGCAAAAAATAATGTTCAACATATTGAGATCTTACACTGCAGAACAAAGCTTAACTCAGCTATTTCTTTTTTAGAACATCCAAAAGTTGGCCAAAAAATTCTTTTTTTCTCCCTCTGCATCTCTCTTAGTAAGGAGATCTTTTCTTCTTCTACTTTCGCTCTCTTCTCAGAGCAGGACTGCAAAAAATGTAAGCATCTCAGCAGCTGATGAGTAGCTTTTTCTTTTTCTTACTCTTTTATTTCCGTTCTTTGCTCCCTCCAGACTATTGCCACTTTCATCATCTTCATGCTCATCACCATTATCATCAAATTCTGCATTTGAATCACTTTGACTTGATGAAGAAGAGGCCACACGTGCAACATCAAAGGTGTAGGTTGGATTTATCTTGCGGCTCTCCCCAATACATTCTTGTAGACTGTCATAAAATTTACATGTTTGTCTTGTTATCTTCAACTTGTTTAAACTTTGCTACAAGTTTATCCCACTTCCTTATGCACTGATCAACAGTTACTTTATCCTCCGAAGTTTCATTAAAGTGGGCACAGATTTTCTGAAAGACATCCTTTTTTGTTGTGTTTCCTTTCTTTAATAGATGTTTGAATTGACCATAGCTTTCAATGAGCAAGCGGACATGCTTATCATCCCACTTTTGTAGGCTTTCTGGTGACTCTGTTTCAGTTACTGCATCTACAGAAAACAAAGTCCGTTAAATAAGCAAGAAATTAACTAATTTATTGATCAAATGTAAAGGTTCACTTATTTGAAGTAAATAGGTATGTCAAAGGATGAAAAATCATTTATTTGTTTACAGCTTGTATTGGATAATTGAGTTATCTGTTTAGGCATGCTTTAAATCAATGGAATGTGATTCAGGAGATCCAATTCGACCTTAGACTTACAAAGTTCATTGTGTCTTTTGAAAGGAAACCTAAAATGCAGCAGGTATAAATCAGTTGAAATTAAAATACAATAACAGCTTGTAAATAAGCTAGCGACTTGAAATTTGAATTTCTAATATATTAAATATACGTTTGAAAGTTAGCAGAGCATTCATCTCATTCATCTCATTTTTCGCTCTCCCTGAACATTGCTAGTACTAGTAGGGAAAATATTAATTCAAGTTTAATAGATAAACTTAGCAAACTGAAGCTTCTCATGCTTTCTAGTTCTGAATCCATCTACTCTTTAATATTATACAAATACAAACTAAGATATAGCCGTTTCACTTAGCTCGGAAACAGTACATGCACTGTTATAATTATAGGCATAAAGAATGCGAAAAGAAAACGTTGACGCTGCAAAATACATGCATTTGCTCCTAACCGAGTAATGGCGGGAATATTTGCCTTGCAATAGAAAGTGTGCTCGTCACTTATCACATTCATTTAAGACATTGCGCCTAGCTTATATGCATTTTCGCACTACTTGCCAAAGTTTTCCCTGGCTCCGGTGTAAAAGTGTTGCAAAAGGACATTCAAGTCATCTGTCGCATAATAACAAGCGGAACACTGATATTGAGCAGAAGAATTGGAAGCCATGTTGAGTCGATTTCCGGGCTCTGAGAAACTGGGCCCGAGCAGGAATGGTCGAATGGAACAGAATTTTCCGGTTATTCCGATTCTCTGGAGTTTTAGGCCAACCTCGCGAGGTTCAACCAAAATTTCGGAATGAAATTCTGGAAAATGTCTGTACCATTCGCTCCCCCACCCGGAATTTCCGGAATATTTGGTCGAATGGAAAGCGCCCAAAATTAGCTCTATAAAGAAATGCATCCTGAAACAAGTTAATTTATCATGGATGCAGCTTCTGAGAGATCACCAATTAATTAATGGAGCATACACCATACATATACATGTAAAAGAGTTCAATAATTTACTACTTTGTTTGGTTTTTCTGTTTTTACAGACAACTTGATGCGATTATAATAAGTTCATCAAACAAACTGTCTCTGACATTGAGTTCTGCATTCCATCCTGTGGGTAGTAATATCATAGCTGCAACATTGTGACAGATACACTGTTTTACAATTTTAAGAAACACATAATTATATATTTAACTAGGCATTTTAAGTGTCTGTGAAATTAGAGATAATTTACTAATGTCTTTTTTTAGTAACTGCTTTTTGGCTTAAAAATTATATTTATTGTGCTTTGTTTATGGTGCTTTTAAATCAATCTGGATTGCATAAATTAATATTTTGCCAACACGGTATGGACTGGGTGTTGAGCAATTAGTTGCAGGATTAGTATTTTTGAGGAAAGAGAAGGTTGTGAAATTTGTGAAATTCTACGGACAGGCTTGCCATTTGTAACATCCAGTAAGATTAATTTGTTTCCAAGTGTTGTACAAATGGTGTTGATGATATCTCTAATTTATAAATTATTTCAGTCTCTTGTTTAAATAATTACCTTATAACCCAATGTCAAGCTTTGGTGCATGTAGGATATTGATGTATTGTTGATTCATTTTGCTGTAAATTATCTTTAATTGATGTGTCAATAAATATATATCTTGGATATGTTGAGCTCTTCTCAAAAATGTACCTTTATGCATCGTAACCTTTGAGTACATTTGGTTGTGTAGTGCAGACAAAAATTACTTGTACGTAATAATAACTTACTCATAGCTGACTTATAATTCTTGGTATAATTTCATCATAGCAAAATTATTTAATGGACCGAATAACAGCTCCTGTAGGCCACAATCTTAGCTGAGAAAATGAACAACCCACATTGAAATTGAATGATAAAATTACTTTTAGAAGGCTATGCAAGTATTCATGATTAGCAATTAACCGTTCATGCCAGAGTGATTTTGCTTGCGCTTTATACTTTGAGAGATGGTGCAAATCCTTCCAGAAAGAAAAGACTCCATGTAAAAGTGGAGATGGCTAACTTTATCTTTGGGGATCAAGCTAGAAAACAAAACCTTTTCAGCTTTTCACCTGCATATACTACAGATTTAGGGACTATTTTCATCATCACGCCATCTTACACCTCGATCTGCTGATGTAGTACTCAAACTCATTCGAAATTTACCTTGGGTGCATGTTGCATTATTCTCATTGGTAACAAAGAATGAGTGAGAAGCTCCGCTTTTAGCCTTGGCTAAATCTATATATTTATGGAGTTTCGTGGAAAGGCAAACGAATTTGTTGTGGCATTTTTTTATGACTAAAATGTTGTTTATTAAAACCAGATTTCAGATCCTATGGCCACCCAACCAAGTTAATTGATTCAACAATTAAGGCGTTCGTACACAACCACACCATCGGCAACAGGTCCAGTGTTCCTGACGAAAATTCCAAAGAGGAACAAACCATGATCACCATTCCTACCAAAGATCGGTCGACAACACAAGAATCAGCTACAGTCCTTGAGTAGCATAATCTCTGTGCGCTTACAACCAGTATTCCAAAAAAAAAAAACAATGCGTTGCGAACCTTTTTCAGTGTGGTCTACATGATATGGACTATTTCGGATATAGTAACCGACACTTACATCAACGTATTGCTGAACACAGTACCCTGAATTGGTCAATTAAAAAGCACAAAAACAACAAAAATAATAATAAAAATAAATAGATGATGAACGGACGAAATTGCATGTTTAACGCCCAGAGGATCGGTATTTCTGACAGGCGTGTTTTCCAAACTCCAAAGCATTATTAGTAATTTCTTTTTTTTGATTGATGATATGCAGTTTACTTATTGTAGGTAATACGGGAGCTCCGGGACATCCGGGACCTAAAGGTGATGTAGGCAAGTCCATATCTGCCCCAGTGGTGTTTGTATCTCCTACCTCACTAACTGTGACTCAAACTCAGACCGCCACGTTTTACTGCTCAGCTGATGGTTATCCAATGCCTAGTGTGTCCTGGAGTAAACTAAGTGGGATAAATCTGATAAGAACAGGTGATATAGAAAACAAGTTGGAGATTACCAATGCTTCTTACAATGACTCTGGGAAGTACGTTTGCACAGCTACAAATATCTTGGGACAAGTTGAAAAAGAAGCAAAACTTCTCGTAGAAGGTACATTTAGGCTCCTCTCTTTCATCAAATATCGCTCTTTTATGTCGTGGGAGTCGCGCTCACTTCTGAATTGAGCGGTCCGGGTTCGATCTGGGGATGTTGCTTTGTGTTCTAGGGCAAAACACTTTACTCTAGCAGTTCCTCTCTACATTCAGGCGTATAAATGGGTAGCAGAAAATATAATGTGGGTAATTTCTGTGATTCATTAGCAACCCGTCATGGGGAGCAGAAATACTCCTATAGTTACTTCCTGCTCCAGAAATTTGGATTAGCCCGGCCTGATGGGCTACTTAGCTCGTATGCATACTTTTCCTACCCCAATTACCTATATTGAAGATCATTAATTTAATACAGGCTATTAAAGTGACTGATATAATTATATTAACTCTAAATTTGCTGTCACAATATGTGCAGGCATAAATCTCACTGTAAAAATGAAACAATTTATCAAGAATTTCGTGTTAAGGACTCAATAAGTAAACTAGCCCACTGATCAAAACGTAAAAATTTCGTATGATAACTTGAACTAGTGGTATTTTTTGCGTTTTTATTTTGCTTCTCTAGTGCCTCCGGAATTTACTGAGGTCCCCAAACAACTTCTAAAGGTAAAGGAGAGTACAGTAGCCTCAGTTTCATGCCGTGCCTTTGGTTCTCCAGAACCTGTAATTCAGTGGTCTAGGGCGTTTGCGTCATTACCAAAAGGACGTGCAACTGTTAAGAGCGGCACCCTTAAGATTACCAGTTTTAGCCTGAAAGATGTCGGAACCTACCAGTGTAAAGCAACCAACAAGTTGGGATCTATTAGTTCATCGACAACTATAAGTATTGTTATAGGTGAGAAGGATTTCTTTAACCGTTACAGTGCGTACCTCAACCACAGGTTTGAATAAACGTTTTTGTTATAAATGCGTTTCCTGATAGGAGGAAAGCGGGTCACGTACCGTGGGTCAAAACTCACAAACTCCCTAGAGAAACAATAACATGAACTTTGGACTCGCATGTGATCAGGTCGCGCTTCTTAAAACTGAGGCAAATTTATGAGCCAGCCGGTGTAAAACAAATGATTTCCTCGCATATTTTTCTACTCTTGAGTGGAACACTTAGTGACTGGCCACACAAGAAACAGTAAGTTTTATTTCCCCTCGACCTCAATGTTTCCATCGGCTTCTTTTCGGGAAACATTAAGGGTCTCGAAGAAACACAACTCACTATTTTTCTTGGAGCCAGCCATTAAGTCCTTATTACTATATACATACCGAGATTTACGCGCCAAAAAACATCGAGATTAAAATAATCTCTTTGCGCAAGAGAGACCAGCTGATTGGTCAATCAAGGGCGTTCGCGCCCATTGCTACTGCGCATCTCTAGTGAGCAAGCTATTCGATAGCCACGTGCGTGTCGCGTCATTTTCAAGTGCGTGCACCGAGTCCAAAACTCAACAATTTAGACCTGACGCGCCGTTGGACTTCATGCATTAACTCAGCACTGACAGCAAAAACAGTTTAAGGGAGACAAAATGCGATCGAAGGGTCCAACAAGGGACAGGATAGAGAGATACTTTAACGAAACGAACGTGATAACATTTCGTTTCAAACTAAAACTGCTTGTTTACCAAATTTTCGACGTCGCACTGACGTAATAGATATAATGATTTAATTGCACAAATCATATAAATGACTGTTGATAAACGAGTTAATGCATTAAGTCCAACGGCGCGTAAGCGACCGGACAAGCTGAAACTGTAAAACTCCGCTGAAGAAGACATTAAAGTCGAAACCGGTCCGGAAAATGGCTTGTTCAGGTTGAGACGGCTGGATCGACACCCAACCATAAGTGTCCATCCTTAATTTCCAGTGCGAAACCGGAAGGGAGGTTCCATGAAGCGAGCAGGATCTAGACCCCCTCTTGTGACTACATCGTTGGATTTC